>JAQIXJ010004632.1:0-10519 GCA_034700185.1 Phthiracarus laevigatus | reverse complement strand
TAGATAAAGTAAGTTACGGTAATTACCGGTATTTTCCATTTTTAGATCATAACCTACGGTAATAATTTGTTAGAAAATTTATAATATTTTAGTATTCATGGGATGAAGTAAAAAATGAATTGTGTTGTGTTAAAGGTGTTGAATCGTCAATCGCCGATAAAATTGGTCAATTTGTTAGACTTAATGGTTCCATCGATTTAATTGAACGAATCCTTTCGGAAAAGTTAAGCGAAAATTATTTGGCTAAAAATGGATTGAACGAAATGAAATTGCTGTATTCATACTCTAAGTTATTTAAAATTGATCATATTATTCGGTTTGATATGAGCCTCGCCAGAGGACTTAACTATTACACGGGAATTATTTATGAAGTTATTGTTACTGATCAAAATATTCAATGTGGAAGCATTGCTGGTGGAGGCAGATATGATGATCTTGTGGCCAAGTTATCCAATAACAATCTAAATGTTCCATGTGTTGGCCTAAGTTTTGGAATTGAAAGAATTTTGACTATTATTGAGAAACAAATAAATATAAATCACCAAACCGTTTATAATACGTGTAACGTTAGTACACAATGTTTTGTAGCTTCTATTGGAACAAATATGACTGAACAAAGAATGATTTTAATTAATGAGTTATGGGACGCTAATATACGTGCAGAACATTCTTACAAAAAATCTATTAAATTTCTTACACAATTACAATATTGTGAAGATAACAATATTCCATTTGCCGTTATTATCGGTGAAGACGAAATCAAAAAAAGTGTAGTTAGAATAAGAAATATTCGCACACGTGTTCAGGTAACCATTACGTAACTCTCATTAATTACCTTATGTTTACACTCATTTTTATAATAGTTTGATGTTCCGCGAACTCATTTTATTGGCCACTTAAAAATCTTATTATCAACTTATTAGCTACGATAGTAGTATTTAAATTAAACATTAATATTAATACTGTAGAATTAACTTAATACATCTTTTCTCTTCTTATAAATTCGTAATAGATTTTTAAAAAATTTCTAATTACTGTATACTTTGACCCGTGAAATCAATGATTATCTTAAAGAGTGACTGAAGGAAAAAATGAAAAATGAATTTCTATTTTTCGAAGTCACAAATTCTTCAAAATCAATGAGTATATTTTTTTAATTCATAATTATTTAAAATTATATTTAGTTTGAAAAACAAACTCACATTATTTTGATATGTTTCAGCAGTTTTTTCATCTAATGGGTTGGAAATTACAAACAAAATTAAAACAGAAGGGTGTAGTTATTTGAGAACAGAATCCATACATACTAGTTTGAAGCCCATGCTTCGCATGGATTATTAATATTTAAATAATTTCTGATTGTAAGTATTGTGTAGTGTTGTTTCCATTTCTGAAAATCGAAATTGAAATGTAAATATAATTTGCATTTTAATTTCGATTAATTGGAATTGAAATGTCATTTAAATTATTGCATTTCAAAAAATCGAAATAGAAATGCAATTAAAATCAGAAATTTTTAAAAATGTAAATTAAAATGCAATTTAAATTAAACGAAAATTTAAAATAAAAATTGAAATGCAATTTAAATTATTGTAGTTCAGATTAAAAAAAATATATTTTTTAAACTTATTTTATTTGGTATCAATGTTATATTATATTAAAAAGATAAACCGGTTGAATGTATTTTTAAAATCGAAATTGAAATGTAAATATAATATGCATTTTTATTTCGATTAATTGAAAATGAAATGTCATTTAAATTATTGCATTTTAAAAAATCGAAATAGAAATGCAATCTAAATAAAATGAAAATTAAAAATGCAAATCGAAATGTAATCGAAATAACCGTATAAAAAATATTGAAATTGAAATGCAATTGATTTAATTAAAATTTTAAAAATCGAAATCGAAATACAATTGAAATCGAAAAACTCATATGGATACAACACTAGATATAAGTCATAATCGTGATGTATCTCCAAGTCTATCGCGTTATTAATTATTTTTGAGTCAATAAATCTTGTTTTGGTTGCTACAAATGATCTAATTTAAAGGTGGACTTTTAAAAAATTTTAAAATAAAATACCAGATATTATTTTATGAACTTTCAATTTACATTTCTTTATCATATTTCATTTTAATCAATTTCTTTAATGTTGAATAAAATAGTTAAAATTAAATTTTATTAGAACTAAGAACTTCTTCTTTAATAAAAATGTTTATTTGTCTGAAACTGGTAATAAATTCGTAATTTCAAAAATTTTGTATTAACGCCTAAAATGGTCAGATCTTAAAAAATAACTTAAATTGAAAAACATTTTCACGAACACACAAAACAACTTTAAAAAATTAAGTCCAAATTATTTATTTATATTGATACGGTCTTCTTTGCTGCCCATTATTAAACCAAAATAAATTTCTCAAAACATTTGCACAAACCGATAAAAGAAAGTTTTATTTTTAATTTTCCATTATTTATTATAAACCATTATAAACTAAATATTTTATTCATTCATTGAATTTCAACCAATAAACTATATAAATGATACTACATTTACAGTACGAAGGCTCCATAATTTATATATTGCAGGAATTATTTCAATTAAACTCACGTTTATAATTTTAACAACGCTTCGGAAATAAATAAAATTAGTACTAAATTTAAAACTAGTCATTTATTTTCCTATAATTCTATTTTCTATTACATTTTTCTTTGTCAATTTTTTTAACATTAACTTATAATGCTATGGTCTTAGCTTTCAATAATTATTGATAAGGAAAATAGTTTTTGTTTTTGATTTTCATTTTTATCTAATTTTTCCCTATTCCAGATTAGAAGTTTCAAACTTTAAAAAAATTTTCCAAATACAAAGTTTATAAATGTATTTTAGTTATTGTGTAGTTAACAGTTGCATTCAAATATAAAATATTATTAAGATTTTGCGATAAAATTTATTTATTAACAACATTTAAACAATTTTATTTGAAATCCAATTAAATTCAACAAACACTAAACGGGCTTTATAAATTTACTACGGTATAATGAAACTATTTAGTAAACGAATTTAATGAGAAACGAATGAAATTAGATTTGATTTTGTATTATAGAGATTCATTTATACATAATGAATTAGTAACAAAAGTAATTAATTCATTTTATAAAAGAAATATTAATATTAAAATTAAAACAATTTTCGGCTTTCATAGCTAATTTAATATATGCTAATATTGTAATTAAATTATTTAATTAAAAAAATTTTTCTTATCATAATTAAAGTTATAGTCAAAAGCAAAATAATGAAAAAATGAATTTAATAAAATTAAAGACAAAAAGCACAAATGAAACAAAAGCTAAATTAAAAGCGAAATTAAAGCCAATCTAAATTATAATTAATTTAAAAGCAAAAGTATTGCCCATTGGAAAAATTAAAGGATTACAAAGTTTAGATTAATTAATATTAAAAATATGTACTGTAAATGAATCTTTATTATCTTGTTCTATTTATTATCATGAAAATGTTCTTATATTAAATGGAGCCGTAAGTAAAAAATTATGTTTTGATACTGTTTTTCGATTCAAATTGCATTTCAATTTCTGTTATTCAAATTGAATACCCTTATATGACAATTTTGAAAATTAATATCAAAAGTAAAAATGATTGCTGATTGCTTCTTAGTTATTAAAATTGTTAATTGTTCTGAAACTCCTAATAATTTTTTTTCAAAAATTTTGTATTAACTCCAAAAAGGGTGGTATCTTAAAAACTTAAATTGAATAACACTTTGGTTTAAAAAAAATAAAATAACAATAAGATATTAAGTCCAAAATATTTATTTATATTGATTTGCAAACGATTTGCTTCCGTTTGTTTTACCAAAATAAATTTCTCAAATATTTCTCATATTAATTATCTAAAAACGGCTTAATATTAATGGATAACTAATACACTTTTAATGAAATAGTATTACTCAATTTTCAATTATAACTACAGTTAATGATTATTTTATATTTTTAATTTTATTTTAATTTTGATTTTTAATTATTCTTTTAAATGCAAATTTAAAACGATTAAAACTATAAGACAATAAGTAAGTACAAAATTGAATTATAATTGAACAATTAATAAGTTTTTTATTTAAAGTAATAAAGTCATTCTTATGTTTATGGTGATGAACATCAGCATTTTTACGATTAATTTAAATTATAATTATGAAGTAACATTATACAAATTATATTTTCTTCCAATATTTATATTATACCTTATGATATGCATATAAAATTTAAAGTAAAATTTCAAAACAAAGATAATTTTGTTGTAAATAAATTTTTACCAAAAGAACATTATGGGACTGAAGATGATTTGATTAGTGGTATAAATAAAATATATTTTACTGTTTAAATAGACTTTTAAGTTCAATTTTTAGAGTTAATAATAATAAATGCGCATTTCGATATTAATTTAATTAAATTGCATTTCAATTTATATTTTCAGTTTTAAAATAACGAAAATCGATTTTTTTCTAAATCTATAACAAAGAAATTATATGAACCTTAAAATGAGTATGAGGCAGTTATTGACTACCTTATAGATAGATATCATAGAGTTTCTATGTGATTTTTGTAAACATTTTATGGACATCACTTTTTGAAACAACAAATTTTGCAAACCACTTTGGAAGGCAGAGAAAATATATTTATTCAAAAATATTATAGACGATAGTTTTTGGGTATAATCACTTAAAATTCGAATATATTAAATCTTTTGAAGTTTTTTATATTATAAAATAAAAATTTTTTTGAAGTTATTAAAAATGTTTTAATTAATTAATTAATTTATATAGAGTTAAAACACACTCGTTTTAAGCAGTTATTTAAGGGGAGTGTTGTAAGCTCAACGGATAGTGGTTAAACATTACTAAAATAATTTTTTTGAAGACATAATAACTTAAGATACAAAACAGAATCATCAATTAGAGTTGTTTTATTTAAGGATTTTATCAAAATCTAAATAAAATTCAAACTTATGATAGTTGGACAGTCAAATAAGTTAACGGATTGCTTAAAAAAATACGGCGATAAACTGGTTTTATAAAATGTAATAATTTTGCTTAATGAATTTGATAAGATTGCAAACATTGAAACTTTTTTTCATCAAAAAGACATTTTTTTAAAAATAAGCGTTTTATTTTGGGTACAAAACTTTTATCTTAGTTAACTGTGAACAATAATTAACAACGCAAATGAATTTGTTCAAATTAAAAATCCTCGCAAAAAATAACAAATAAAACATTAGCAAAATATCTTTTTCCTGACAAAATAAATTATTAAGTTGAAGCATTTAGTTTTTAGAATAAGTATGGTAATTTGATTATAGTTTATACATCTGACACAAGAAGACTGTAGACTAAGATTAAACACTTTTCCTTTTGAATCTAATAAATCAAATAAACTTTTTATTTCTTCAATTAAAATTCAACCAAACAAATTATTAAAGTAAAATTTGCAAACTTGACAAATACTGTTTATTAAGATTTTGATAAATGACAAATTTTCAAAAAAAATTATTTAAAGAGCTTACTTTTATTTGGATTTTGCTTTCACTTTTTGACTTTTGATTTAATTTCTTCGAGTTGAATAAAGAAAAATTTTAAGCTCAATTTGAAAACGTGAGCTAATGGATTAGACATGTGTGTGTGTGTCTGTGTTTGTTTTCCTGACTGTTGTACGCTGTACACACGGTTCAGGCAAACATTTAATAATTTCCAAAATATAAACCTTTTGATGACACATAAAATCAACTTTGTTTTAAATAATGATTAATCGTACCCTTAATGTTAATGTTTTTATGTATAAGCGATTGTATTTGATTAATAACTTAAGTTGTGATTTCATCTCTAACTCACCTCACCTCACGTTTGCTTTGTAAGCAGTCATTGTTTAGTAACATTCATTGTTTAGAGAAGTCTCTCTTCCCATTGTTTAATTCACTGTCTTTGAGCATAGGTCTCAATTCATTATAATTCATTTAAACCAGTTTAAATTGTTGACTAAAATTTTATTAATTTTTTTATTATAAATAAATTGTTTTGTTTATTTTCAATGTTGTATTTCATTTACATCGAAACTTTAGTTTGGCTGTTAGTTGTGAATCATTTCTATTTACCGTAAACATTAGGATTTGTTTACATCGGGAAAGACAGCCGCTATCGCACAACAAAAGCTTTCGGTTTTTAGTGATACGTTGATTGACCTAAATTGCGTATTATCTTCTTTCGCTCAACACACTGGTGAAGGTGCTTATATGTGGAATAAGATTGGGATATGCAAAATACCGATATGAGAATCCAAACAATTTTTACGCATCAGTATTTGGAGCAAAAATTAATAACCAAGAGATAAATGATAACGGCGCTTAAAAGATAAAAGATTTGGAAATACATTTACAAGATTACAAAGTACATTATACAAAAGAACAAAAAATCATAAGCAGATCTCAAAGCAGAAATAAATAACGAAATTGATGCGAGAAAAGCTTTGGAACAACAGATCATAGACGAATATTAATCTACCGATGAGATGGCAGCAATGAGAACCGATTTTCTAACAATGTTTGATCAATTAAAGAACCAAACGTTTAATCCTCAGTTTAGATCTACACAACAGCAACATCAACAACAACAAATGAATAAAACAATCAAAACAATTTTGAACACAACATTAGACCCAAACAATAAATACTTGAATGGCACTATTCACAACATGAGTGTAACCTTTTCTGATAAGTAGATCGAATCATGAATAAGAGCGATAACTTTAATGAAAGTTCAAAAAATGTATGTTTGTTCGAACTTTACAGAAATGACAAACAATGGATCGATTATTTTTATTATTAAGCAAACGAGAACAATTGGCCAACAGATAAAGTAAAAGAAATGTTAGGCTAGCGTATTCATATAAAGACAACAGATTCATTTAGAAAGTTTCATAACGTTAATCATTTAGCTATATAGCCGTGTTATAAACAAGCTTTTAATTATAGATTTATATCGATATCAGCAAAAAATGAGGCGTTAAGCCAAGTGAAGAATTTAAAGCGAGAAAAGTATAGCACATCAATAGATTTCATCAACGAATACAAAAAACTAAGGAACAATTTTTCGAAACAGACGACTTTATTTATAGAAACTGTTTGGTCGAGATACTTGACCCACAAACGCCAGCGATTGTTGCAGTTAATATGCTTATTGAAGATTGTCCGACGGATGAGTTCTTAGATTAAGTGATTAATGTCGATATTTGGAACATGAATAGCAGTAAAAAGAGAAAGAAAAGTTAAATTCAATGCAAACAATAGATAATAAAGGTTTTCAGCCCAATGTACAAAAAGACAATCAAAACAAATGACAAACCGAAAACTTAAACAATGAGAATAATTTTGAAAGTGAGTATTGAACAAGCATAGAATACACTGAATCGAATTGTTATATGAAACGTGATGTAATTATCAAAGAAGATTTATGCAATTATTACGATTATTATTGATAAATCTTCATTTTGGAGCCCAATTATCCTTCGCTCCACATCTACGGCATTGTCCAGAAGTTGTGAAAGAGCTACTTTGCCGTAGCGCAGGCTTTCGCCTCCCTTCTTGTTTCGAAAAGTTCTTTGAGTCAACCTTTTGTATTGACATGTGTTTCAAAGAACTTTGTTAGTTAATCTTCTCCTTGTCTACTGTTTATGATTGAGTTGCAATTTGAATTGCTTTATCGAATATGAATCCAGTTTCCGTTAACAATCGTCTTTTTGTTGATTCGCATCTTATTCTAGCGACGAATTGATATCTTTAAGCTTATAGCAGATGAGTTTCGTAGTTGCATTTAATTGACATCTTTTTTAAATCAGCAAAAAAATTGGCCAATGATTTCCCATCTTTCTGTCGTCGGGCCAAGAACTGTTGACGTTCGGCCACTTCTAATAATTGCGGCTCATAAAGGCTTTGAAGAATCTTAACTAAATCGTCAAATGATTACGACATTGGATCGTTTGGAAAGCATAAATCAATCAGAAGTTCCAACATCTTGTCTGTCAGAACAGCGACAAAAATATTTACGCGATTAGTTTCTTTAATAACATTCCCAGCGAAGAAGGCTCTAAGAAGTGCAACGTAAACGGAAAATCTGCAAATTTTAGGGTTAATTTCTTAAATGATCCCACATTACTTGCCATGTCCAACGAATACTGACGGAAGACTTAATAGTACGAGTAAAAACTATTTAAATGGAACAAACCTAATAACCAATTGATTCCCGAGAAAAGTATGGCTTACATAAAACAAGGCAAAAACGAAATGGAAAGAGAGTTTCCATTAACTGTTTTGATTATGGGTGGATAATTATAATAAAACTACATCTTTTAGGCATTAAAATTCTTTTGGGTATTTTTAAAATAAAAACGCCTTGTTAAATACTTAATAAACCACAAGAATTTCAATGATGGATATGCGGCGTAGCCAATGATTTGTACTGTGTTTAGTATGGAACAAAGCATACAGTAGAGAACGGGTAGAAAATAACTTCTAAAGAGCTCTTTAATAAAATAAACACAGCGCAAAGAGAGAAAGTTTAAGATTATTAAAACTAATTGAATAATTTTTTTCGTAAGTAACTATTTACAAAAGTTATAAATATATAAGTTTTATATACCGAACCAGGTTTCTTCTTGATAACTTCTTTTTTAATAAAATTATTGTTATAAAACTGCTAATAATTTTTACGTTTTTAAAAATTTTGTATCAACGCTTGAAATAGTATTATTTTAAAAAGTATCTTATATTAAAAATCATTTTCACTGACACACATATTACCTTAAAAAAATTAAGTCCAAAATATTTTCTATTGATTTCTACGATTAAGTAAAGAGATTTATAAACCTACATTATTATTTACACATATTACCCCATTTTGATTCAGGATTAAGCAAAAATCTCTGCCAATGCTGTGAACAACAGATTTGATTTATGATATTTTTTTAAAAAATTTATACTCCTACATGTAAAGCACAATGAATAGATAACTAAAATATGTAACTTAAAAAAATTAAATTAAATAAATATGAATTTATTTTTTTAAATTAGACGCATTTAAAAATTTAAAAACTTCCAAAATACATGAATTGAATTTAACAGTTATATTTTTATAAATCCAATGTGTTTTAATTAATTTATACCGAAAATTTTATTTAATTCTACTGACATTTATCGTGTTAATAAAATAAATACCTTTATTATAGAATCAATTTCACTATATGGGAGGTAGTATGTAATGTTATTTGAATGTTCAATTTCAAATTTATTTTACTTTAATTTTTGTTTTATAGAAATATTCAAATTTATTTGTAATTTACATTTTTCATTGTTAATTTTAAATATAAAATTAGGCAATACTATTGGTAAATTTTAATTGAGTTTTGAACTGCAATATTTAATTAAAATATTTTTATAATATTTATATCAAAAAAGAATATTAATATTACGGACTGAAAATTTTCCTGATTTTCTATCAATTACTATTCTTTTTTTAAAATGTTATCTTAAAAACTAACAAGTTTATATTTAATATATACATCACTTTAGAAATGCTTTTGATAACCATTTTTAAAAATGGCAATTTTTCAAATAAGTTAAAGCTACTGATATTTGAATTTTTTTATATTTTTATAAAAATCTTATGTTTATTTTGGGTTTTCATTTAAATTGTTTATCTTAATCAAAGAAAAGTTTAAGCCAACTTTGTGAAAGTTAACTATTAAATTTGACATGTCTATGTGTCTGTGTTTATGTTTTTAAAGCTCACAAGTTGAGCATAAATGAAAAAAATTTGGAAAACTGGGTTAAAATTGATTTTATAGAGTTGTACATAAATGTTGTAACAAAACATTATTTGGGTCAAAAATGATTAGAAATAGGTGAATAATAGTTTAATCTCACAACTAATCGGGTCACAAATGGTTTATATCTGTGGAATTATGAGTAAATTTTCATGTCACGCGTCTTATTTATTAGACTAAAACACTTTCTGACACGTCTAATTGGGTCTAAAAGCACAGTTTTGATGTTACATCGTCGGAAGCTAAACTGTAAATGAATAAAGATAAGCTTAACACTCAATAAAATACTTTTACAATCACTATTTTAAAGTAGATAAAACATTTTAGCGAAGTTATGTAAGACTAGAATTAGTTTTTTTGCCATAAGTTCAAGTGCTAATCATTTTTTATTCGAGTTGAGCGCAATATTTCAACTTAACAATGAATCTAAAATTAATTATCATGTAAACAATATTAGTTATAAAATAAACACTTCTATAAATGATTATTCTCAAATAAGGAAGTTTTTATTCAGTTGCATAGTTATATAATATTGCAAGCGCCGGCCAGAAGCACTATCGCAAATCCCAGGGGATAGTTGCGTTCGCAACCCCTTTTTCCCGGGATATTCCGGTGCTCCGGCTAGCTCTCCGA
>JAQIXJ010004631.1:0-10519 GCA_034700185.1 Phthiracarus laevigatus | reverse complement strand
TAACTAATGCACATATCTATTCAGTTAGAAAATATTTGAATCAAAGTGAGCGCATTACTAATGTTCATTCTTGTTTTTATTTTATAGCGTAAAGCAAAATTTTTGCTCGTTTCGCTAATTAATCAAAATTAAAAGATTTGCGTTAACTTGTTTGCGTGCAGTAATCGTTAGTGACGAAAATTAAAATTTAAAAAATAAAATTTTTATTCCAATCAGACAGTATAAGGTTAACTTGAAAATAAAATAAACTGCAATGAATTTCGCAGTATTTGTCTTACGCGCGTAAACGAAATACATTTTATATGAATCATGAACAGGAAAGAGGATCGTTAAACGGCATTTTACTTTCGTTATTGAATTAGAAAAACTTTCATTTATTCTATTATTCTTGCATACTATTTATTCCTTCGCTAGAGATTATTAATTTACGCTCGTATTCAGCAAACAAAATACGTTTTGGGTTCTAAAAAAATTTAAACGGAATTAAATTCTTTGCTGAGAAAACTTTCCATTAATCGTCAGTCATCATCTTTCATTTTCTTATCCATAAAATATAACACAACGCAGCGCAAAACACTTCAGCGGTAGAGCAAAAAAAATATGCACTCTTTGGTAAAATTCATAAGCAGAAGCATATCATTGCGAATATCAAATGTCATCGCCACTTCATTCACAGTGAAAATGAAAGAAAAAATAGAGAACGGGAATAAGGCAGCAAAGGAATAGATAAAAGGGGATAATAAAAAAATTTCTCTCCTCTCTCCACATATGAAATAATAATAATAATATTGTTAGGCAATGACAGGCGAAATGTGATGATTGGCAGCGAACTGTAGTATGCCTTCGAACGCCACTTATGGATACATTTTGAGAGCCACTTCTCCCACAGTGTTTTTCCTGTTAGCAGTGATTGTTTTGTTTGCCGATGTACTGAATTGTCAAAATAAGATGTATACTACTTTTTTGATTATTACCCCATTGCCCGAACATTCAGTGCTTGTTCCAGTAGTTGTCAAGAAGTAATGAAGAATTTCTGCATTTGTGGAACAGATGTCTAATAACTTGAGAGTTTGTGTGTACGCTTGAGAGAGAGAGAGAGAGAGAGAGAGAGAGAGAGAGAGAGAGGATAAGAGAGAGAGGATGTGAGAGAGAGAGAGCAGAGAGGTCTCTATAATGTAGTTTTATTCTTTTATTGTTGTTATGTGTGCATTGATGGCGAATAGAAATTATAGGGTTAAGAAAAATAAACACCAGTCAACATTTCTATGATTTATTATCTTCTTTTTATTTAATAAACGGTGTTAATGTTTACGTTTGTTCATTATTTAGCATATTATATATTCTGTTCAACAATTTTTGTTTGCAAAAAATAAAATAAAAAATGTGGTCTCATTTGTATTCTTCAATAATCTAAAATTTTTTAAAACCAAGTTTCATACCAGTATATTATCAGTGCATTCATCAATTTAGATAAAATGTGTAAGATTTTCATTTTGGAAAAACCTTAAAAAAGTTTCCGCTCCAGAAAAAAGTTATTTATTAAATTCAGTGTTCTGATAGTCTAAGAAAATATTTGATAATAGAAAAACAAAATAGTAATAAATCATTATGTAAATCTATAATTTTGATTGAAAGCCAATTTTTCCCGAACATAAACAAAAACCTGTCATATTCCAAGGGTGAACAATAAATGAATGCGAAAGTTTTCAACCTTAAAATGTAAATTTTAATTCTGGAAAAAATAACAAAATTTTTCAAAAAGTCAACAGAGAACTGTCAACAGTTTTATCACTTCGAAAAATTATTTAGATGTTCGCATCAAATGGCCATACGAACAAAACGAAAAACTATGTATAATTAATTTTATTTTTAATAAAAAAATCCCAGAATAAAAATTATAATTTCTTGATATTTAAGCGATATATGTTTATTTGTGGTACGAGCAAATTAAAAAACAATAAAAGTAACTAAAATTTCTCACGAAAATACTTGATGGATGATTATAGCGCTAATAATAAACATGAATTAATAGAGCCATACGCACCGCGCAAAGACATCCTTTATCATTATTTCGTTTTTGTTTTTCATTTCGTGAACGTATAACAAAAAATTTCCTCTGAGAAATCCTTGAATAATTTATATTTATTTGTTTTATGACCGCTTTCTTATGAATCTCTACGAATTTTTATAGCGCATAAAATTTAAATTGCCGCTTTATTTTTAACCAGATAAAAAAAGCGTTTTGGTTTATTTTTTCGCATTCTATGCCTACATTTTTTCGCACAACAGTGTTTAATAATCCATAACCGAGAGCGAACCGATTCTAACCATTTGTGACTAGACTGAGGAAAATATCCCCCAAAAGATTAGGAGAATATATCCCCCAAGAGAGTGAGCTTTAAATGCATTTCCGGTATTGCTTTATCCAGCATGATATTTCTCCGTTCGCTTTTTATTTTATTGATCGTTAAAAACTCGTCTGCTTGTTTTTTGTAGATAAAATATTTTCACTCGTAAAGCGAGTTATAAAAAAGTGGAGTAAAAATATTAATCTTTTGATATATTTGGCTTTTGTGCATCGCAGAAATAAAATTATTGTCTTTTCTTTGGTTCGTATATTTTTTTAAGTCGGTTATATAATGCTTATAAATCATAAAGAAATTCGTAAGTTCCATATTTTAGAATTTTACTGTCAGTAATATTTTACCAATAGAATAAATAGGTAATGAAAAAACTTAATCAAAAAGAATTTTTTTCCGATTTTTTCTTTTTTTTGTTGTTGTTGATTATTTATACATTTTTATAATCACTAAAATATAAACAATGATATATTTACGCAATGAAAATGAGATAAAATATAAAATATGTTTCCTACTATTATTATTGGCACTCAAATTGGCTCTTATCATCAAATATTTTCTTTTTGTAATTTTAAAGATAATTTCAACTTATGTATTATATTGCAAATTTAATCGTTACTCATAAAACCAAAGCATAATTAATGAATGATTCGAAACTCCAATAAAGATTTACGTTATTAATAAACAAGCGGAAACTTTTTCTGCTTTTTTTCATTTTTTCGTAGATAAATGATCCAGAAATAAATTATTTCTGGATAAATGTACTGAAATAAGCGAATAAAAGCAGGCATTTTTTATTTTATTATGATCGCCTCATTTTCAAATATAAGGAATAAGGAAATAAACGGAACATTTTTGGTTAAAGACATTTTGTCTGAAAGGTATTTGCTATTAAATTTAATTGGGAATTTAAAAATTTTCAATACGAAATCATTACCGATATTTGACTATTTATAGCCAATTTAATAATAATATCGATCACGAATAATAAAATTACTATAAAAGATTTTTTTAAAAATTTTATATCTACGATTAGAATCAAATTTGTGCGTATAATTCCATTTATAATCGCTTATTACAGTGAAAAAGTAATTTTCTATAATTAGATTTTCCAGGATGGAAATTATTTTAAATAATAATTTGTTTAGACACTAATGGGGAGTTTATAACTAATTATTTTCATGTTACAATAATTGCATTAAATGAGTTAATGTGTAATGAAATTTTTCTTCATTTCCCAAACCGGCCCCATATTTCGCCTTTTAGACCTGGTTTTCATTGCAGATATAATAATGCACTTATGGTAACTAAACTATTTTTATATGGCAACTAAACGAAATTTATGTTCAAATTGAATGAAGTGGTATCATTTAATGCCAATTAAGTATTTTTTCTATATACCCTCAGAAACTAAATTATGCTGAACTTTAAAAATTCTATTGCTCTACAAAGAGGAAATTAGAAACCAACAAAAATACAGAGAAATAAATATCTATAATAAACAACTAGTATGAACCAGATATTCTCGGCTAATCTAGATTAAGAGATGCTCGGCACTATCTATTTATTTTATTGTAAGTCGAAATATCTTGCGTCTAAAAGAATATTTTGCTTCATATTGGGCAATTGATTCTTAGTCTGGGTTCGCGCAAACGAACACAAAAATAGTCGGCGATGAATAGATGCTTTCATTTTTTCGTCTGCGATACGTTTGAGGAGAAAGGCTAACGTATCAATTGGAAAATTGAGCCAAATTTCTATAAGAAAAGCTGCTTTTCAGAGAAATTTTCACTGAAGTTTCGTTTATTTTTTGCTTCGATTTGTATCGTTTCTCTTTGAAAAATAAAGAAATAATGATCGCCACCTGAATACTAGTTTAACTAAACGTGAAGTAAATTTACAAAATGTGTACAGTGAGTGAAAAACAGTTTTGTCTGCTACTTTTTTGAATTAAATTAAATTTTGTTTCGAGTTTTTATTTATACTTCCAGTATATGTAACGGTTGATTAAGTTCTTTTGTGCTTTTTTTTGGTGTGATAAATGCCAAATTTGAAATTCGAAAAACATTTCAAATTATTTTGATTAAATTCGGATTTATTTATTGTAGACAACATATATACAGAAACAATCGAGTATCGGAAACAAATTATTATAAAAAACTAATGCTATTCTTTTTTTTATAGATTTTAGTTGTATTTTTTGCGATTATCTTTTAAACTTGCAATTTATTTTGGGTTACGAACAGGGTGTCCCAGAGTGTGTCGGGTCGGGGTGGGGTTACTTTCGAACTTTTCATAATTTTAAGTGGGAATTAAACTACTAAGATTTAAACGACAATTTTTCTGCCACCGGAAAAAAAACATTAAGAATAAATTGTCTATTTACATTTTTTAGGTAGGGGTAGTGTGACCATCTGTTCTTAAGTTAAACCGGGAGAATTTTCAAATTTTAAATATTTTCGCCTGGATTTAACCGGGAGATAATGTTTTCTAAACTTATGACCTGGAGTTATAATGATAAACTTACAATAATTTTTCAGAAAACCGGTATGTCCAAAGTGAAAAACCGGGAAAATCCCGGCAACCTGGAGTAATTGGTCACCCTAGGTAGGGGGTCAACCTTTTGAGAACTCATGTAACTCCTCTCCCCTCTGGGACACCTTGGTTAACAATAATCTAAATGTTTTAATAGTTAAATCATTTACCAGTAAATTATTGTTGGTCAATACATTTAAGGACTAACATCCTAATTGCAAAAATGTACTGTAGTGAATGTGAATTTCAGTAACATCACTAGTCATTTAATGCTTTTCTAAAACTTTTTAATTACGGTACATCTGATTCGTTACTTTTCACTCACGTGCACTCGTGGTATATCTTCGGTATTATTCATAGGCATATAACGTGTGTCATAAGCTTACGCCAAATTATATATAGAAGTATGCGTTATACGGTAATGTACGCCGTATACCTCCGTCGCTGGTAGCCTACACCGTCATACTTCCTACTAATCAAATATACTTCATGTAATCACTCGTTTTCTGGCAAATATTTTCAAATTTAAACTTCAAAACATTGCATGCGCTTTTAATGGCTAATTATAGAGATATTATGTTTCATTTTAAGTTTTTTGAGAGCAGCGTTGAGCAATTGGCAATTTGTTTCAAATCATTTATCATTTTTATTTTTTTGATTTCATCTTAAGTGCAGGGTAGTCTGCGTTTTGCGTTTCGCTCAGTCATCATTTCTTTGGACATAAATGTCGAATTGGCCAATATTTTTGGCTCACACAGTTCTAATGTTTAATTATTTATATAATTTATTGCGCTTTGTTAACAAAAATATCTCTTTTGACGTTTTTATTACTCGTGAGACTCTTATACCACGCACACGCAAATATAATTGTGTCAAGAAATTAATAAATTTTAATGAGATTAAGAAATTATGTTATTTAATGTAAACGAAAGAAAGTAAAATTTCTACTCTCTAGCAAAACGTATTAATTATAGTGTGTAGCGCTTTTTATACATTTAATTTTTTCTTTTATTACGATTTAGTTTTTTTCGTTTAGTTTCAAATGGTAAAAGTTTAAACCATTCATTATTGTTAATTACAATTTTCTACTTTTATTTTCTCTTTACTCAACGCAGCGAACTTATTTTAATTTTACATAGGTTTGTATTTCGTAAACACGTTATGCAAAGACTACTACTGTTGCTGTCGAGTAGCACTGTGACATTTATTTTTTAAAATTTTGCCCAAAATTTAAAATAACAAGAAAAAATCAATGCATTTCGGAATCATTAACTTAATCTATTTTCAATGTTAAACTCACTCTTGCATTCACTGTATTGAATATACGGAACCATTCGCGTGCTCCAGAGTATATGCAAGAGTCGAACCCTAAAAATAAAAAACTTATACTTTATTATAATGTTCAATATTTTTTTTGAAATAAAATATGATACGCTCGAAATGCTAGTTTTTTCATTATATTTTTTTTACTTTTTACGTCTACATTAAATAAAAACTTCATATCAATATCGATTCTTATTGCTTCGCCAAAAAAATACCGGAATTTTTTCTATTTAAACCATTTACTTTAACTTTACAAGTTAATAATCTCTCCAATGGAAAAAATTTAAAATAATTTTACCTGCAGAATTAAATTGCCTATGGAATCGCCAAAACAATTCCCTTATTTATTCTTCCTATTTCTGTGACACATGCTGTATATACACTAACTGATGATCGGGGAAAGAAGTAGTTTGTGGTGAATGCACGCAAAGTGAATGATAGTGGAGCATCAAAAGGGGGGAATAAAGTCCCGATTACCGTTAATGATCGAAATGTTTTGGTATCGCTTATCATTTTAGCGGATAACTGATAAGATCGGTGAATTGCTAATGCGTGGAAGCTGTAACGGTGGCTAATAAAACAAGCGCTATTGTAAACTTTGTAAAATTGTGTAACACAGAACCGGAATCGAAAAAGTTTTTATGTGCGGAATTAAACCGCAGTAAAACATAAATAAATGCGTACAATTTTTTCTTGTACGACCTAGTTTCGAATCCAATAGAGAATAAGTATTTTTTTGATAGCAAACGAAATAAAAGTAGTGGCGAATGTGAGTAAGTTTTTAAATGCGGCTTTATGTTCAACAGTAGCGTAACCATTATTTATTTTATTTTTTAAATATTTCTTTTTTGCTTATAGACAAATAAAAAATATAATATCGCAAAATCTAATAAGTTATAATTTGTTTCAAAAACTTTTTGAAAGAAATACAATTAGATTAGGCTTTTTAATTTTGAGTTTTTTTATTATTCGTTAGCAGTTTATTCGGAATAACTACTAAAAGGATTTTTTTATTTATTTTAGTTTCAACATAAAGCAAAAAAGGAAACCATTTTTCTAAGCTTATAAAAAATTTAAAATTTTTTGCTTTCGTTTTCGCTTAAAACTTAAATTAGAATTTTTTGCATCAATTACTCGCTGCAATAATAGAAGGAAATTTTTTGTTAATATTTAGCTAACGATGATAGCGCAGTAATGGTAGACGAAATTGAGCTTATTTTGAGAATCTAGAATAGAGAATCTATTCCGAGTGATATCTATTTTTAGCGTTGGATTTACTTTCAACTTTCTGTACATGGAATTAAATATTATTAAAATATACGTATTAATTTATGCAAGATATACGTTATACACTTTTATCCAAATAACAGCTATAAACGGATCAACCAAAATAAACAAAACAATCAACATAACTAAAAATGTAAAAACGGACCAATTGTCCAACTGATGTTAACGAAGTTTACGGGGTATTTCTGCTACTACAGTAATTCAACTAAAATTAAATATTAATTCTATTAGTATTGAATAGTGTTTCGAATAGCACAAGTATTATATGCAGGAATCGGATTATTATGGTATACCATAATTTACCACAATTTGCCATAATTTAAGACTTATGCCATAATTTACCATAATTTTAAAAATACATAAATATACACCATAATTATTTAAAATGTTAGTAAAATAATTATAAAATAAAGATTAATTATGAATTCTAAAGTAAAACCAAGTTTACACGACAAGTTTATGTAGACGTCACACGTTCATTTTAAATTCTTAAGAGTTTTTTAACAGATAAGCCTCATATGAATATTGAAACTGTAGAAAAATATGCAGTAATTTGTTTTAATTCTAATAAAGTAAATTAATATTGTATGTATTATTGACAATCACTCTTTTAATCTAATGTTTTTTCTTTTATTCATTAAATAAATACAAAAATAAACACCATAATATGCTTTTAAAGACACCATAATACCATACCATAATTTATACCCTAAGACACTCTAAAAATCCGATTCCTGATTATAAGAAAAGTTGGTCGCAGTCTTTTATAAAAATAATTATTTTTTGACAGCCCCTAAAAGTTGTTTGTTCAAAAATAATTATTAGACATCTGTAATTTAACCAAATTTATTCTTTGTTTATTTTTTCATAACTTAAGCTGGTTATTCTCATTAATGTTTTAAAAAATAAATTTTGGGTCACAGAATTGTGTTCGATAATTTGGAGGCATAGAGAAAAGTTTGAAAACCACTGATCTAAATCACTAGTGCGTTTTTTACACATAACAGTGTTACTTAGAATATGATCAGAAATCTAACGAATGATGCCGTCCCTTTTATAGGTTTTAACATAGGTCTTCCTTTGCTTCTCACCCTTCTTTTCGCGATCTTAAAAACTTATAAGTTGTACCTAAAATTATTACTTTATTTGAAACAATATTTTGGTTATTCTGGAAAGAAAATAATACATTACAATTATGGCTTTTTTGAAATTTTCACACCCAAATACAATTTGAGTATGTATCTTACGGATATTAAACCTTTTGTATCAAACCTTTTTTAATGTTACTCAATGGTTAATGCTGAGATTTCTTAATATGGATCATATTAAGATAATATTAGCATTTACGGATGAAGAGACCGTAGCAAACACAAGACCTTGTCATAAATAGGACTTATATGATTTTATGTGATATTCAAGAATATTTTATCCCATCCATTACTAAATTGTTTTTAAATCGCTCGGTATGAGTAATTTTTTAAAGTTATAATAAACTTACATTTTATTTTATAAGCATTATTCAAGAAAATATTATCCCATCTTTTTCTTAACTGTTTTTAATTTTAATTAAAATAAATCAACAATGCTATTTCAAATTAACACTTGAATAATTGCTTTAATATAATACATCTTAACTTTTTATGAAATATATTCAAATAGAAAATCAGCAACATTATTCTATGGATTGCTTGTGCACCCAAATAATTATTTAATAAGCAATGATCTTCTTTTCCAAAAAGTGCTCAATTACAGTAAAACTATCGTGAAATTTCTTGAATATCCACACCAAACAGACTGCGGTTGGAATTATGATGTAAACAATAAATCTATAATCATAACAAATGAAGATTGCAATGACCAGTATATTGAAACTTTTTTGTATGAAAAGTTAAAATGTTTGCCTATATTTTATCCAAAATCCGAAATAAAAGCAACGGATTTTAAATTATTTAATAAGAGAAACGTTGATAAAATAGCGATATGTGTTTTGAATAATACAAATATTATTACTAAAATTAAGCGCAATAACTGTAAAAGAAATTGTCATCAAGAATACTATGTAAATAACGGCATTTCGGACGAATGGGACACACGATCTAAATATGAAAATATAACAGTTATGCCAAGTATTCAACCAATATTTATTTACGAAATGAATGCTGAATACACATTTCTGTCTTATATGGCAAACATCGGTGGCTTGTTATCGCTATGGTTAGGCATAGCTGTTATCAATTTTCATTTTATTATTAAAAAGGCATTAAAAAAGGGCGTTGGAATTATGAATTATTTATATGCTAACTTTAAAAAAATATTTCAACAATGGTTTCCAAACAAACTATTATTTAATTGTATTTTAAAATTCTTGGATTGCATACTTAATTCAGCAAAGTTTATAAAAAAACTTAACTGGAAATTCGCTTTAAATATAATCTGTTTTTTATCATTTATAGTTCAATCATATGTAATAACGTACGATTACTTACAGTATAAAACACTAATTTCCATTGAAATTAATAAATTGCTTGAAGAGAATAAAATATCTATTGAAAACCTGCCTGCGGTTGCAATTTGTTACGATCCTCCCACTGATCCCAAACTTTTAGACGATTCAATTAATTATTTAAAAAGTTTTTTAAAACACAAATGTTGGGTATTCGACGTAATTATGTGCACCGATATTAGAGAAATCTTTGTAACAAAATCAACGGACAATAAAATTTGTGTAACACTTTTGAGTACCTTATCTGATGAAAAAAATTATGGCAAACATTTCGAGGACAATAAACAGATTTATGATTACGCGATGGTGGTTGTGGTTGATTTGATATACAATGAACCTTATAATTATACGTTTAATATAAAACCACAAAACTTTATCGAAAATTACGAGTATAATAGAGAAATAGAAGCGACTAAAGGAATACTTAATTGGGTGTGGATTAAAAAATTAGCGTTTAAACGACTTCCACCACCATATGAGACAAATTGTAGAGACTATGGAAAAAGTTCTC
>JAQIXJ010004630.1:0-10520 GCA_034700185.1 Phthiracarus laevigatus | reverse complement strand
TTCACCAATTTCTTACTTTAATAAAGGGATTTTCACCAACTTCTTATGCTAATTAAGGGATTTTATTAGTCAAAAAGTACAAAATAAACGGTCAAAAATAAAAAAAGTATGCTTAAAATTGGCTTTTAAGGGATCTAAAATTTGATAAATTTGTGTCGAAATAGGCAAGAATCTGATAAAAATAACCAAAATTTAGGCTAAAATTTAAGTGGCATATGCCGCTTTTTATTGAAAAAATAACAAAAAACACCCCAAAACTGGTGAAAATAAAGAATTAAAACTGAGTGGCATATGCCGGTTTTGACATTAAAATAGCAACATTTCAGACTCAAAATGGCAAAAAATACCGAAAAACTATCTAAAATGGGAAAAATTAGGCTAAAATGATAAAATTTGAATAACACCAAAAGTGGCATATGCCGGTTTTTGCTGTAAGAATATTCAGTTATAGATTTAAAATGGTGAAAAACTACATAAAATCTTACCGAAATAGTCAAAATTAGGCTAAAATAAAAAAATTTGATTAATAATAAAAGTGGCATATGCCGCTATTTGCAGCGAAAATATTGATTCATAAACTCAAAAATGTCTCAAAAACTAGTCATCATAGGGGAAATTCGGCAAAAATGTCAATATTTAAAGTGGCATATGCCACTAATAAGCGGTAAGAAAGTGTATTATTTTTAATTTCATCTGATTTTAACATAATAATTAACATATAACAGAAAATATAAAATAATGGGAGCGATCGAACGTAGAGAGGGAGAATCTAAAATATAAGTAGCAAAGTCAGATATTATGACCGCAACGATCTTGTTTTTTTAATTAAAATAAATTTTTCTAACTTAATTAATAAAGATTAAATATTTAATTGCTCGATGAGCAGTCACCTAATTTCTTTGTTAAACAAAACTTTATTTTAATAAAATGTTATAAAGTAAATATACAAGTTCTCAATAATAAAATTTTATGTGTTCTCGCATTCTATTGATATATATTAAGCTCAATAAATTTTCGATGCTTTTATTTGTGATGCAAATGTAAAGTTCTATATCATAAAGAAATGAAATTATCCGTATTTTATTATAAATTAAATAATGTTGACAACTAGTAAATCAGTTTGGTTTTAATAAAAATATAACCATAATTAAACACTTAAAAATTAAAATTTATCACTGTATAATTAAGACAAAACTTATGATTTGCTGTTTAGAGACTAGAGATTTTATCAAAATTTAAATACGTTTTTAGCGATATTATAATTTTATGAAAAACAAACAAAACTTGATTTCATTTAATAATTAATCATTAAAAAAATTTAATAAAAACAAGAACGACACATTCATTGATTGCTCACTTTTTCAAAGACTATTGCATACAAGTGTGATAAATAAAACAGTTTTTAAGATATTAAAGACCTGAGTTAAAATAAGAAATAAGTTAAATCTTTTTGGTAATTTGAGACTGCAAACACCGTCACAGACGGACAGACGGAATGTCATTGTCAAATTCATAAGCTTGTCTTTTTAAAAAAAGTTAGCTAAAAAAAATTTTTATAAATTTTGAATTTAAATTTTAATATCAGTTTTAATTTTATCATTTTCTATGATATTTATTTAAAACGTTGAATATTTATAACTCTGCATCGATATCTTAATAAAATTGGTTATTTCTGATAAAATAGAAATGTCCTTTAAAAACTTAATGCATTATAAAAACTTAAAACTTTTTTATTTTTTTCTATTATCAGATTATTTACATTTCTATTTCAAAATCTCAATTAAAATACCTTACAATTTCGATTTTAAAATTTCATGTAATTTAATTTCATTTTAATTTGGTTTTTTTAAAGTTTCTATTTGAATTTGCATTACTATTTCAATTTATTAAAATTCATTAATTTGAATGACATTTCAATTTCAATTAATTGAAATTAAAATTCATATTATATTTAAATGTCAAGTTCGATTTTCAAAAATGTAAACATCACTAAATTGAATAACATTTTACATAATACAATAAATTAATTTTTAAAAAGTTTTAACTACAAAATAGTTATATAGTTTGACTAATTAGGTTAGCAAACCATTTGTATTTAATAGTAATAGCCCAATATTGTATTTGCGTTAAATCCCAATTTTTTTGCTACTCCGTCTTCTTTGAACCACCTTGTTAGCGAAATATAACTTACAAATGCAAATAAATTAAAAAATTGACAGACATATCAAATGATGTCACGTTAATAAATTTTAGAACCTTTCGAACTTTATATTTGGAAATGAATAAATTCAGTTCAAAAGTTAATACTGGTTCTATGTTTTATTAAATATTTTTTCGAATTTCTATCATCTTTGCTTACATTTACTTACAAATTTATTTAAACATTACTTTAATTTGATTTCTTGCTTTCAATAATTTTTGAATTTTAAATTTACTTGGATTTAGATTATTTTTTATTTCCTACATTTTTCTTTTCCAAATAAGAAGTTTTAAATTTAATACACTATTTCTTATGTTAATAAAAGAATTTTAACTAATTTGTTTTGCTAATAAAGGAATTTGACGTTTAATAAGCATTAATTAGTTCAATGTATGCATAAAATGTTTACTAAAACGCTACATTATGAGTAATATTTCGGGTGAAAAGATGGAAAAAACAAGTGAAAATGGTAAAGAAACAAAAATGTCAAAATAATGTAAAAGTTGATAACAAGAGCTCCCGTTTTTATTGGATAACAGTCTTATAAGTGTAAAAATATTCAAAACTAGCCAAAATTATGAAGGATATTATATTAGCAAATAGAAAAAATTTATTAAAATCGGGTAAAAATTACCATTATATCTAAACGGGATATTACGTTTTATTAGTAACAAATGGACAAAATTTATAAAAATCGGGTAAAAATAAGCAAAAATCTGAACAACATATTCCGTTTTACTAGTAACAATTTGTCGAAAATGATAAAAATCGGGTAAAAATAGAAAACATTCTTGACATAACTTTCTAAAATTATAAATAAAAAAGACATTTCATCTTTAAGAAAAATAATATTAAATAATGGAAGCGAGTGAATGAAGTGAGTGAGCGACCACATACAAACTGAAATTATCTTTACAAAGTCAAAAATTCTGACAGTTTCGGTCTTGAATAATCTTATATTTTCTTAAAAACGTAAAATAATTCGAAAAGATTAATATTTAAAATAATTTTTGGCTTGTATAACAATATGCAAAAACGATGTAAGATTTTGGTATAAATTAGATTGATAATTTAAAGACTTAATTGAATAGATGTTAAAAATGAAATTAATTAGAATTACTATTTGTAAAAACAACTGGAACAATTGCCTTTGAACGCAATTCAGAATAACTTTTATGACAATATTGAACTGTAAAGTAAATATTTTTTAAATGTTTCATATTGTGTCAAAAATAAAATGTTATATTGATGGAAACAAAATACTTAAATCTTATATTACTTTTGATTGTTCTTTCCCGTCAGACCCCATCTCCAGTTTTTACACCTATCTAATCTGGTTGAAAAAAGTATTAGAATTTGAAATTTTCGAGCTATTTTAACACAATCTTCTCTAATTGGGGTGGAAATTAGTGTTGTTAAAATTTCAAGGTTTAATTTTGCTTTTATTTATCTTTTGTTTTTAGTTTTATACGAATTAGCTTCATATATCAATTTTAAAGTAAGGATTTTATCTAAATTTTAAAAATTAGAGATATTGTCTTTGGGATAAGTATCTGTAAATCTGTTAGGATATATGCAATATATCAAATTTTTCTAATTTTCAAGATTGATACCGTAGTTACTTGTAAATTTAGTTTTATTTTGTTTAAACCTTGATGGGAAATATTAAATAAGCAATTAAATTTTTAATATAAAATTCTGTTATATGTTGCTGAGCATTAAAACCAGCATTTGTCACAATGATCATCAATCTATAATATAAACAAAAATAGTAATATATGATTATGCTATGCTTATGCTAAATTTTAAGTTAATACATTGTATTATACGGGTAAAAATAACCATAAATGAAATAATGACTTTTTTAAATGTTTTATTTTATTTTATTTATTAAAGCCTTGAATTAGCATCTACTTAATAAAAAGTTAATTTTTTATAAATTTTGTTAATCATTAACTAATATTATCAAAACAGTTATGATAATACTCCTATTTATTAAATGTGATGTCATTTATTATATTATATTATTGAAAATCAAACATTTAAAAAGTAAATAATAATTTAATATAATTTATATGATTAGTTTATAAATCACTGTTTTGTTTAATTAAAATTATAAATCAATAAGATTATCCAACAATAGATTTAAAGTAAAAAAGAGCGCAATAATAAAGTTCAATTTTGTTTTAAATTAAAAGATTTTAGATCTTGTAGGGCGTTAAATTTCAATAATTTGCTTTTGACTTAAAGGAAAAACTTAACTTACTTTTAAAATCAGTTTAGTTAAGATAGTTATATCTATATGTGAATATGTGCCGCATAAATATATTTTTAGCTAACTTCCACAAGGACAGCCATTGGATTTTGATATTCTGAAAATGTAAATCTGTCTGTCTGGAGTCTGTACACTTTTTGATTAAAGGTGGCCATTTTAAAAAACAGGAGGCTTTTAATTAGGAAATTATGCATACAAAAATGAAAGTTGACAAAAAATGTGAAAAATATGTAAAATAAGGCCAAAATTGGAGTAAAATTAGATCAAAATTGGCTTTATAAGGGGAAAATTTGGCTTAAATGCTGTAAGAATGTTTTTACTTTATATTTATTATTATAGTGTAAAAAATTTATAATTTGTTATCTATTCAAATATGAGCAAATTTTGATGTCACTTGTCTTACTTCTTACACAAAAACAATATATAACACACGACCTATTGTGTCCTTATGAACAGTTTTGTTCTCAACTCGTCAACAGCTTAAATAAGAAAAAGTAAAAAAAAATTGGCACTCAGTGAAGTACTATTTATAACAATGTTTTAAAGTTCAAAAATTTTTTTGCAAACCGTAATACTAAAAGAATTTGTTTGTTAAAAATAAATAAACAAAAATCTTTAGCAACGTTATTTTAGCTTTAAGGGTTTCCTATTAATTATAATTCACTTAACCAGTTCAAGTATCTAATCACTTAAAATATATATGATTCAAAATGAGCGCATTACTAATGTTCATTCTTGTTTTCAAATTAAATCAAAATTAATTTCAACTAATTTATACTGTTATTAAATTATTTATAATAATATTTAAATAAAATGCTCTTTTTTGGCTTTTTATCATTTTTATTCAAGTTATCATTTTATCTCAAATAACGATATTAATTAAATCTACTTATTTAAAGTAAAAATGTTATCCTTAATTAATTAAATGAACTGATTATTAA
Source organism: Phthiracarus laevigatus (assembly GCA_034700185.1). Taxonomy (NCBI): domain Eukaryota; kingdom Metazoa; phylum Arthropoda; class Arachnida; order Sarcoptiformes; family Phthiracaridae; genus Phthiracarus; species Phthiracarus laevigatus. Next base: position 5,104 of record JAQIXJ010004630.1, on the reverse strand, counting down.
ATTGAAACAAGAACGACACATTCATAGATAGCTTACTTTTTCAAAGGTTAATGCATACAAGTGTGATAAATAAAACAGTTTTCAAGATCTCAAAGCTCTGTATTAATATAGATAATGAGTTAAATCTTTTTGTCAATATGAGACAGTTTTGTAATTTTGTTACAAACGATTTTGTTTAGTAATTAAATTAAAAACGTAATAATTTGTTCATCATTATCTTAAAATTATTATCAATTTTCAAGACTAGATTGTGCTATGTTTGGATATTTCAGATGAAAACAAATCTATAAAATTAATTCTGAAAAGAAGGTAAAGTAGATAACCATATTACTTAAGATAATAGTTCATTTAGCAATTCTAATATAGACATTTGATTGTTAAAATTTATATTATCTTTAAGTTTAAGTTTAAGTTACAAATAAGATTAAGACTAAGATTAATTTAAAGGATAAGGTCAAGGATAAAGTACTGTAGAAACAACTTTTCTATTAACAATAACGATTTTTTATTTTTGAGATAAAAACATCAAATTAGATAAAATTAAATATAAAGTCACGCAATTTCTGTTTGTTTGTTAATGTTATCTTTCAATTAATCCAGTTATTATTTGAATCACTAATTAAAACATAATTGGTTTAAACATAATTAAAACAAGAACGACACATTCACAGAGAGCTCACTTTCTTATAGTTTTAACTAATAAAAAGCTTATTTTAAATAAACTTTAATGATAAACACTAAAAAATTTTCAAAAATTGTCAAAATTGACTAATATACACTACGTGCTATATTCAATGGTCGAGCTAGTGCGGACACCGTTACAGACAGACAGACACAGACAGACGGACAGACAGACAGACAGACACAGACACAGACAGAGAGACAGACAGACAACCCCCAAAGAAACCAAACGAAGATAATCGTTTGATGATAATAGTCTTTTGATTAAAAAGTAAAAGTTAACAAATCAGTAATTTTGGATTAGTTATGAAAAAATAGAATTTTGTTTTGCAGCAATTTTTCTTTTGCTAAAAATTACCTTTTAAAATGGTGAATTTTTAAACAGCTACAAACTTTAAAACGATTATAAGTAAAAATATAAAGAAATGAAATAAAAAACAAGAATGAATATTAATAATGAACCCACTTTGACTTTTAATCTATTGTTGGTTTTCTTTATTGATTTATATTTTTAAACCAACCAAAACTTTTAATTATTATTGTTTCGATAAAAATTTTTATGTACTTTAAAACGTTGTTATAAAGAGTACTTCATTGAGTGTTAAGGTTATTTTTATTCATTTATAGTTTAGCTGTCGACGATATAACATCAAAATTGTGTTATATATACAATTAGGCACGTGTGATAATGTGTTTTTGTATAATTAGTAAGTCGCATGACACCAAAATATACTCATTACTTAACCATTTTTGATCCTATTTGTGTCAAATTTACCCAAATTAACTTCAAGCTGCGAATTATGTTTTTGACAGCTATGAATTTCTTATAAAATAATAATGTTTAAAAAAAATAATAAATTGAACAACCCAAAAATAAATAAATAGTTTTATTTGAAAATAATATAAATAGTTATATTATTTAGAATAACAGTTTAATTTTGATTAAAATTGATTCATTTTGTAATTACAGATTACTTTAGCAATCTTAGTTATTTTAGTAAGAAAATCCACAGAAAATTCGATAAATTTTAAAAATACTACTCATAAGTGTCATTGACCGAATTCTTATCGATTTATTCGTTGTAAATATTTTTATCATAATTATAGTAAAAACATAGTATTGCAAAATTGTAATATAGATTATATAAACATCATTATAAATTATTGATGTTGACGTAAAAGCTTTTTAAATAATGCTTAACTCTATTAAAATTAATAAAAAGAAAACAACCGTCTGAGTCACACTTTTTCAGGAAGTTTCCATGATCTTATCTTAAAGATAGCGAGTAAATCTCCTACGAGACCAAATGTAAAAGAAAGAAAAAAACAAATAGAATTAATTAATCGTACAGCCCCAAAAAAGATAAGTCCCCCGACGAAACTTATATAAATAATTATTCCGTACTCAAAAATAAAAATCATGGAAAAAGAACCAACCGAAATATTCAATATTAAAACCTGAAACAATTTTAGACTCCCCCTCTGAAAAATCAAAAGGAGAACGGTTCGACACTGAAAGACTTAAAAATAACCATAAAAAAAGAGCTAATGGTAAGAAAAAAATCCTCTGAAACCTAACTCCAAAATTCGAAATGAACAGAACACCAGGGTACTAAATATATAAAAAAACCATAAAATAAAAATTATAAGACAGACCTCATAAGAAATTGTCTAAACCACAGACCGAACATAACCAACATTAGAGTAAACTCTGGATGAACTAAAACCACAGAAGAAAAGGAAGTAAGAGAGAAGACCTATTAAAGCAAAAAATAATATAAATTAATAATATCGCACAAAAACTTTCTCATTTAAAACTTACTAAAATCGTTCTATAAAAACTCAGGATATTTTAATAAATGAATTTTTATGAAAATAATAACATTCACTTCCATTATTTTATGTTAATTTTAAAATTAAAAATTATTTCATAACCGGAATATTTTATATAAATTATTTTGAGGTTTAGATGAACATAAATCATTTTTAAATTAGTTTTGTGTCTAAAATTTCAAACGATTTTTTCTGACTAATTTTGAAAATTTTTCTAACGACTTATAAATTATTTGGCACTACTTTTTTTAACGATTTTATTCAAGACCCTACTTATAACTCAAAAAAACTGTTTGTTAAGGTTCATTATAACTGACTGTGAACAAAAGTTTAATTAATAGATACGATGATTCGTAATTTGCGTAACAAATTAAAATGAAAGAAATTATTAGAAAACTGAAGAAAAATAGTGTTATCAAAATTAGCAGATCGGAAAAAAGCATGTTTTATCAAATATAAATATCGTTTGATTACCACTGCTTTTTATTTCAGTTCGGTTTTACTCATAATATTCAATATAATCGATAATAAACTGGGAATCAATAAAACTATTCGTAACTCTAGTGGAAGGAGTGTAAAAGTCGTTTCTAATCTCTAATTTGAATGCGCTATCAAATGGTTGAGTTTTCGCAGCATATATTGTAGATTGTAAAGTTGAAACCAAGAAATATAGGTCAATACGTCGTTTGATAACAATTTTTGAGTCAAGTTTCCATATCATGTATTTATAAGTCCACTCGAAACAAATGGTGTGAAATTCTTGTTTGACTAGTTGTTCATTTAAGTTACCCAAACCGCCATTTTTTCCGCATTATTCCATCCATAATTTATGGAGAACGCGGTGTCTTATGTATTATTTTTCTTGAACAGGTTGTTTTGTAAGAATATATTTATGACACCATTTATGTAAACAAAGTGTCCGAACATTTTAACCATTATCTCTAATACTATACGTGCGACAGCTTTGTTATACTGAACGCTAGAATTTATTACAAATATTCCATAAGTGAATCCGTAATTTGTATTTAGTTTTGTTACTTTTAACATTTCAGTGGTATCACCAATTTTTTGTAAGTTTGAGTATTTTGGGGTATAATTTTTCCTTACTTTGTTAGTGCATTGCCCATCAATATTTGTAAAAAAAAAACTACCTTCAATGCATGAATTCAAAATAACATATTGAACTCAACCGTTACAGTATTATGGGATAGTTATTAAATTTACATACGTCACTATTTTTAGACGCTTACAAAAAATATAAAGTATTTCGGGATAAAAAGTGACTTTGTTATACCGGCATTATGTTCGCTATGCTCATAAAATGTAGTAAGTATTTTGGGATAAAAATGTACATCTGTTCCCGCCAATAATTTATTGACGCTTAAAACAAAGTAGAAAGTATTTTGGGATAAAATTTGACCTTATTAAACCGCCAAAATATACGCTATGTTTACAAAGTGTAGTAAGTATTTCGGGATAAAAAATAAACTTCCATTCCCGCCAATAATTTATTAACGCTTATAACATTGTAGAAAGTATTTCGGGATAAAAAGTTAACGTCATTTCCCGCCAATAGTTTATAAACGCTTAACCCAATGTATAAAGTATTTCGGGATAAAAAGTGACCTAATTGTACCGCCAATATGTTCGCTATTCTCACAAAATGTAGTAAGTATTTCGGGAATAAAATGAACTACCATTCCCGCAGATAATTTATTAACGCTTTAAACAATTTAGAAAGTATTTCGGGTCAAAAAGTAAACTTCTATTCGAGAAAAAATTTTATAAACAATTAACACATTGTATAACGTATTTGGAATAAAACTAGGCTCACTAAACGTTTTTTCTATAATTATTATAAATAATAGTTTTTAAGGTAAATAGTTATAGGAATTTTATTTTTCAATATTTATTATTAACACAAATGAATGTTTTACAAGATATCAAAAATGGAATTTTTTAGCATACTTTTCAAACTAAATATTAAAATTAATCCCATGCTCCTACGAAAGATTAATTTTTCGATAATTTTTTAAATCCGTTGACCAATTTTAGTGTTCTAATTCGTTTTATTGCCCTTGTTTCACTAGCTCTAAACCCTGGCAATGATTTGAAAATTAACTGAATGATTGAAAAAACAAAAAAAATGCAGTGCCTTTATTATAGAAAATTGTTTTAGACTAAGTTTTTATTCCAAAATACAATATCATTATTGTTAACAGCAAAGTAATTTCCATAGCAGCGACTACATGAATTGTTTACAATATATCGTAACCAATACAAGTTTTTTATCCCAAAATACTAAAGTAAATGTTAAGGCAAAATATTTTCTAGAGCAACGATAACTTGTATAGATCACAATATATCACAAACACTACAAGTTTTTTTTATCCCAAAATACTAAGCAACACACAGGAATAGCCAATAATGTATTCCCTATTTGTTTTGACAAATAAACTGAACTTGTTTTGCAGTGAAAGTTCACAAAAAAGAGCAATTCCCATTGAATAACATTGCCATCCATTTAAGGTATTACGGGATAAACTCTACCCACGATAAAACTAGATGTTGAAAACATGTTAATATAAAT
>JAQIXJ010004629.1:0-10520 GCA_034700185.1 Phthiracarus laevigatus | reverse complement strand
AAATTATCGAACACCATTTTGTACTTCGATTCACATCAATAAGTTTTAATTTAAAATATCAGTTAATACTCGATTCAATTAATCATCGTATCTCTTGTTATTACTATTAAATACATTAAGTATTACTCTAATTATATAAAAAATTATTTATTACCTTTTTGTACTTCAATTCACAACTATAAGTATTATTTAAAATTAACAGTGAATATTAGTTTCAATTAATCATGTAATCTCTAATAATTACATTTAAATACTTCAAGTTTTAAGCTAATTATGTTTAAAATTATCGAACACCATTTTGTACTTCGATTCACATCAATAAGTTTTAATTTAAAATATCAGTTAATACTCGATTCATTTAATCATCGTATCTCTTATTATTACTATTAAATACATTAAGTATTCCGCTAATTATGTAAAAAATTATTTAACATCTTTTTGTACTTCAATTCACAACTATAAGTATTATTTAAAAATAACAGTGAATATTAGTTTCAAATAATCATGTAATCTCTAATAATTACATTTAAATACTTCAAGTTTTAAGCTAATTATGTATAAAATTATCGGACACCATTTTGTACTTCAATTCACAACTATTAGTTTTATTTAAAAAAATTAGTTAGTACTCGATTAAATTAATAATGGTATCTCTAACTATAACATTTAAATACATCAAGTTTTACGCTAATAATGTATAAAATTATCGAACACCATTTTGTACTTCGATTCACATCAATAAGTTTTAATTTAAAATATCAGTTAATACTCGATTCATTTAATCATCGTATCTCTTGTTATTACTATTAAATACATTAAGTATTACGCTAATTATATAAAAAATTATTTATTACCTTTTTGTACTTCAATTCACAACTATAAGTTTTATTTTAAAACATTAGTTAGTACTCGTTTAAATTAATAATGTTATCTCTAATTATTACATTTAAAAACTTCAAGTTTTACGCTAATAATGTATAAAATTATCGAACACCATTTTGTACTTCGATTCACATCAATAAGTTTTTATTTAAAATATCAGTATTACTCGATTCATTTAATCATCATTTAATTATCATTATATGTTTTAATTCAGGTTATAAAAAAGATTAATCATTTATTTACTGTTTTGATTTTTTATAACATTTAACGCCAACTTATACACTGGAATCATAACAACTATACATTTACACAAATCATAAAAAGTGTCTTTAGTAAATTGGGTGAAAAAAGGTCTTTTTTACAAATTTTGTAACGTTTCATAAGTCCTTAAATGATCATAAAGTTTTATAAATGACCATATTATCTGGAATAGATTTAAAAGTTTTGATATTTTAAAGTGTGTAGTTTCTATAAAGATATTAATAACAAATTAAAAAAGCGTAGTTAAGTTATATGAAATGTAATGATGTAAGATTAGTTTATTTAGATTTTTAAAATTTGTTCTCATTTTAAAATTTTTAAATAAGTTCAATGTTTAGTTTGTCGAGTACTAAAGTATATGAGGACTGTTTTTAGATTTTATAGTGAGTTAAAGCACAGTCTATTTTCAGTTTTTAATTTCGATTTATTAAAATGAAAAATATATAGAATAGTCAAATTTTAGTCAAGATTAGTCATCCATATCAGATTTGTTTTATAATTACTTAAATAGTTGTTAAATTTATAAAATAAATCATTTTTTGATGTAATAATTATTTTATAATTTCAAAAAATGTTTAAAAATTATAATCAGAACTAAGATAATTGACAATTTTTCGAGTTTAACGTTTCAGTTTCTTTTCATTTCAACGATTTACATTAACATTTTATTGACAACTTAAATAGAATAAATAAACAAATCTATTGTAAAATGTTTTTTATATAATAAATTCACTTATTTTTTAATAGAATACGCATTGACGCCACTTATTGTGTAATTTCTCCTAATCGGTTTTTATACTTTATATTGACCTTAAAATTGTCTTTATTTATTGAATATTATAATTTTTTGAAGAAATAAAATTCTTAAAGAAAGTGATATTCGAGATTGAAATAAAAAATTTTTTTAAAAGAAATTACATTTGAACAAAATAGATTGTGAATGTAATTCAATAAGAGTTATGAAGTTTTATTGCTGGAAATGCATTAAACGTAAAGACTAAAATTAATCTATAATGGAATCGTCTTAGATATTAACATTCAAATAATTCATAAGTAACAATAACATTGTAACTAATTTATGTTCCATTATAAAAATTTAACTTAATTAAATATAGTAGTTTTATATTTTAGATTTCTACACCTGTTTCACATTGTTTATGCAATCTAATGCGAAGTTATTGTTAGGATAGTCAGAAACAAATGTGACAGTTTTCATTTATAATATTTATAAGTGTACTTTATACTCACTTTAAAAGTGGATTGATCAATATAAAACTTGTAATTCTGGTAAAACAATTTTGAAAAAGTTACCAAATTCCATAACTATCATCAGAGATGTGATTTTTAGGAAAATCCCAAATTTCACCATAACCACCAAAATAATAATAAATTTCGTTATACCCACTAATTTTTTTATAACGACGAAATATTTAAAATACGCTTTTTTGTGACCAAAAAAGTAATTTTATGAATATAAAATGCTAAATATGATCTTATTTTTAAAATTGTTTTTTTTGGATTTTAAAAATCAAAACAGAAATAAAATTTTACACAAAATATACTATTTTAAATATAATAAAAGATTGATCTCTCTCTCTATCTCTCTCTCTCTCTCTCTCTCTCTTTTCCTCCGTCACGTACTCCTACAAATTTAAATTAGCTAATTTTAGAAACGTTAACTAACAATATCTTAAAGGCTTTATCCATTTTGAAACATTGATGAATTAAACGCGAAACGTAATGTGATGTATTCAACAATAGAACAAAATAACTTATAAAGGGTACGGAGTATATATATATATATACGTTGAACAGGCTATGATAGAAAAAAACAAATTATTGTCTCTTGATGTGAGCGAATTAAAGAGTTTCAAATGATTTAATTCCAGCAAAGAGGGTTCCCGAAGCTAGTATCAATTAAAATTTTAATTATAATGATCACTTTAAGTACACAAAATAAAATGTTTTAAAAAAATGTTATCATTCATTTCTAAACAATAAAGTAAAAGTATTTTTTAATAAATTTAATGATAAAGTAGGGATTTATTAAAAAATGAAATTAGTTGCTTTAAATTATAATAGTTTTATAAAATATAAATCAAGTTTTAGTTTTATAAAATATAAATCAAGTTTTAGTTTTATAAAATATAAATCAAGTTTGGTTGAGTTTTTGTTACCACCAAAAAGTTGAGTTTTTTAACCAAATAACCACCAAATTTGATAAACCGTTATTCCCAAAAATCACATCTCTGACTATCATATTTTATTTTAAATTTATCACAAAATTTTCGATTTATTAACTCTTGTGCGGTTTTGTTTTTAACACATGCTGTTAAAACTGAAATAACTAAAATATTTAATTAATGAATTCTAAGTGATTCCTTGTTTCAATAACATTATACTTATTCACTCTGTTAAAAAATCAAGATTACAAAATGTTTCAAAATAAATTTTTGATACTCTACTTCCTATTTCTTTGATTAATAGATTTTGCATTTTTTATCTTTATTGAGAAACTTATATTTTTGGTACATAAGTATGCTTTATCCTAAGAAAAGTGAGCTCTATGAATGTTTCGTTCTTGTTTATTTAATAAATTTAACCGAAAAAATTTAGTTTGTTATATTATCAAAAGCGTTCAAAAATGAAGTATTAATTCAACAGTTTACATTGATTCTGGGCATGATCAAACTATTAAAACTTCTCTTTATTTGGTTACACTTAATGTGCGATATTTGAGCTTTAAGTGTAACTATTATTAATTTAAGCTTTATATGGTATCATCTAATGTAAGATACAAAGGATGTTTACATATAAAGTTTAAATTAATATTAGTTACACTTAAAGCTCAAATATCGCATAAGTGTAACCAAATAAAGAGAAGTATTAGAAGTTAGAGCATGCGAGTTACAACATAAATAAATTTAAATATATGATTTCAGATAAAAAACAAATTTTAATTTAAAAAAGTATGAATTAAGTTTTAATTTAAATAAGAATAAATAGGTTTTCTACCTAAAATATTCTTCAAAAGGGGTTAAGAATTAAAATATTCTATTGTTGTTGGAACCGTTGCTGTTCTCTTTCGCAGTATGCCGTGTCGCGAAATTCCCGCCTGATGTGGGCTCGGTTTCCTTCGCGGATTTCATATCTCAACCTTTCCCATTCTTCGTTAGACTCCTCACGCTGGTACGAGGCGCCTAAATCGCGAATTTTATGATGAATTTCTTCATCTTTGTTGGTATACAGGGTGACACTGTATTAATTCTAGTTATAAACTTAAATCTCTTCACTTATTATAAACTTCGTAACGGAGTTACATCTATTACTCATATTTTACGAAACTTGTGCTGAATGTATAACTTATATTATTTTATACTATATATGGCAACATCTACTGTAAGGTATGTTTCTATGTATTCTTAACTAAAGCATGAGTTAATTTCTTTATATGGTTAAATATAATAAACTCGTTTCAAGATATTTTACTATCTAATACTCAGATAATAGATTGCTTTAAAAACTATATGGTAACATGAATCTAATGGGCTCGATTCCAGTCTAATTACTATCATTAATCACTTACTCGCAACATTGACTATATGGATATATGTAAGATAATTCACTCTTACTATTTTTTGTATACTTAACTTATTACAATCATTCAAATAAAATTTTTATTTTAGAAGTGTCACCTCATGTATTTTAAATTTGGAATTTAAATAGGAAGTAATTTTAAAATTAATTAAAAATGTTTTAAATTTAACTTTTCCAAAATTTGTGCAGGTGTCAGCCATTTTATACCTTAAATGTTTACACCTTTTTAGATTTTTTATGAAGATTTTTTATCTCACTTTGAAAAAGTCAGCAATTGGATTTGACATTTCTGTTACTCTGTTTGTCCTTCTGTAGATTTTTAGCTCACTTTCTAGAAAGTAGAGCTTACGGATTTGACCATGTCTGTCTGTCCGTTTGTCCGTCCGTGTGTCCGCACTAACTCGAACACTGAACATAGCACGTAATTTATATAACTTAAGTTTAATATTCTAGAAAACTGTAGACTAAGTTTATAAATACACTTTGTAAGTAAATGAACAAGCTTAGATAAAACTGTAAAAGTGAGCTCTCTATGAATGTGTCGTTCTTGTTTATAGGAGGCTTTTTGAAAATTGTAGAAGGCATATTAAAAATTGTAGGATTTTTTATAAAAACTTATGAGGCTTTTTTCAAAAGTTATAGGAGGCTTAATTTAAAATTGTAGGAGGCTATTTCAATTTTTTTATCAAAATTTTTTATTTTTTTAATTTTTTCGACTTTTTTCAATATTTCAAATTCATTTTTTTCGATTTTTCAATTAGTTAAATTTTATGCAATTTTTAGTTCGGTTTAAAATTATGTTTAACAACAAAGTGAGAAATTCAAATGCTATAAATTTAATCTATTGCACATACTGAAATATTTAATAAAGAAATAGAATCAAAGTGTTCGTATTACCAATGTTCATTCTTGTTTACACCTTATGGCTGACACCTGCACACACCTTACAACCTTTTTTTACCAATGTCCACCTAACAACAAAGTGAAGGTTATATTGTAATGCTGGAAATTATGGTATTGTTTGAACTATCATTCTTTGCGGTATCGATTTTGAGTTTTCTTTAATATTATTCGCACGCTCTTAAGTTCAAATAATGATTCCATGATTACTAAAGAAGGTAAAGGTTACGCAGTTGTTGCCATTTTTAGCTCACTTTTTTTAGAAAAAGGGGAGCTTATGCATTTGACCATGTCTGTCTGTCCGTCTGTCCGTCTGTCTGTCTGTCTGTCTGTTCGCAGTATTTTATCAGTAAATGGATTTCACAGATTTCTTATATACATAAAGTAATTTTTCATTTCTTGGGTCAGAAACTAATTAAATTAAAGTATAAGTTTGAAATAGATAAAATAACTAAACCTATGAAAAGTGAGCTCTCTATGAATGTTCCGTTCTTGTTTTACGATGGATTCGGGTAGGGAATAGGGTGGTGAGTCGATTGTTACCGGTCTCGACCAGCTCCGACCATTGGATTTGGTCGAAAAGTTGAATGTTTGAGTTTAAGGTTATTTTTTTTGTAAAACCCCCCCCCCACACATACATGTTAGGGATCGTTGAATAGGTATTGATGAGACCTATCCGTAGACACCAGTCTCGGCCCCAATGATTCCCCGTTCCTGAGATAAAAATATAAAATATATTCTGATAATAAACACATGGTATTTTGTATATATATGTATGTGTAATATAGTGAATACTCTCATTAATCGTTCAGACTCTGATAGGTTAGGATGTTTTTTTGTGTAAAAGGTAGGGTTGTTGGGTGTGGGCTGGCAGCCAAAGACCCAGTTATGGCGGCTGGGCGGTCACTACGGTCGGAATGTGCACCCGAATGGTGACAGGTGTCCCGTTACCGTTTCGGTGGAGATATAAAATCTCGCCGTAGTGACTGAACAGAGTTCGCCACACCTAACATACGTCTTCCGAGCTACTGACATGCTCATTTTGATGAATATGTTGATATATTAATATAATACTTGGTTTATTACAGAAATATTCGTATTATTATCAAGATTTGGCAAAATGGATTTTCCAGAGTCATTTAGAGAATTGGGTGGATTCACAAAACTAACAATATTCAACTTTTTGTCGTTCTTTTGGAGTCCATTAGTTGCATTACAGTTCTCGCAAGCTATAGGATTGATACCATCTCAACAACAATATGACCACATCAAATGAATGAAATGTTATGAATGAAAAGATACACCTATTGGATACCAATTTGTATGTACAAGTAAAAATAAAACTTGCCGTAAAACTGTCACCGCTTAAGAATACATTATTTGAAGAATGCAAAAAAGATTTCGACAAAATATTGCTACTCGCTTTCGCATTTTTTAATGACTTATCCGTTTCCACTGTTGTTGATCACACAGATATGCCAAAAAATACAATAATCCAATGGTTTGTCTATTTTCGAGGTCTGTTAGGTCACTGTTTAGAATAAAACAGAGAATAAGCAAATACGTGGGCCCGGATTATTTGTTGAAGTAGACGAAGCGCTTATACATTCCAGAATTAATAATCAAGGCAGAGTATTAAAAGACAACAAGAACGGGTTCTTGGATTTTTTGCAAAGAATCAAAATAAACTCTAATTATTCGGAAAAAAATCAGAAAAAGAAAACAATAATTCCTCTTATGCAAAAGTATATTTATCCTGATAGCTTTATTGTCACTGATAGCGCAAGAGTTTACGCCAATATCCATAAAAAAGGTTACGAACATCATTGGGATGTTTGCCATAAAAAATAATTTGTATGCCCTAAAAATAAATTTGTCTACACAAACACCATTGAAAATGCATGGAAGAGATTTAACCTATCAGTTAGAAGTGTTCAGCGGTCATATCATATTGATTTATATTTATGTGAATTCATATACAGACAATATTATTTTAAAGAATGGGATTCAGATTAAGAACAATTTAAAAAGATAGCGTCTTTATTAAAACTTGAAATCTTTTTAAATCACATCAAAGAAGTTTATCCTGGTCCTGGATTAAAATGAGCTTCAAGACCAAAAGCTGTTGAACCTTATACAGATGATTCGGACTTAACATATAGCGAAAATGATGATGAATCAGGTCACTATGAATCAGACGACGATAAAGGATCAAAAGTTAATGAATTTTCTGATAGATTATTGAATCAATTCTTGAATGGAATGTTCTATTCATGTAAATCGCTTCTTAAAGACTCTCTCGATAATGATAATGATGGTATTAAAGAAATCATAGACTATTTAAGATCTACGAAAATTCAAAAATTTCAAGGACATTCTAAAATGAAAAAAGATTCGCGAAAGTTAAGAATTAAATCCAACATTTTTAATCCAGTATGTTCCCGTTGAGACGACACCTAATGGAGACTGTAGTGAGTTTTGCTTTATTCTTTTGCAGAAGACTATTCAAATGTTATTATACTTGCTACTGTTAAAGTTCTACATCAATATAACCGTGCTTATTCCAATCATTTTGAAAGACTTCATATAGATATAGACGATTATATTTTGGGAGCAGAAATATCTCATAATTTATGTGTTTTAGCAAGATCCACTAATCATTCCAGAATCAATAATGATATAGTTTGGGCAGTAAAATATCAATTGCAGCAACGTCTCTTGCTATTGGAAGACCGATATATATATACTTTACACTTCCTAATTCTGAAAGAAAATGGCTTGTTAATCCGAAACTCACAGCAGAAGATTTAAATAAATGTTTTAGAGGCGACATATTAGTTTTGGGAACCGAAGCCTTAACTGTGAGATTATCGATTAAAGTATTATTGCACGATAATCATTTTTCAGCACATTTGCCACAGTTTGATAACCAGCTACCATTTACTCGAATAAATAAATCAGATACGCATCTGATTCAAGTTTGTTTGACAGAGATTTATGAAATCAATGGTGCATAGGTAAAAACCTGAAATATACTAATAAAAAAAATTCTAAAATTTTAATTTTTTACAGAATTTTATGTTTTATGTTTAAAAAAAATAACCGGTGCTGGGAGTGTATAATACATAGTCCAGGTTATTTAAAAATGAAATAACATTACAAAGAATTAAAATAATTACAAAAAATATTATAAAAATTAAAAAAAGGACAAAAAAAATAAAATTTAAAAAAATTATAAAAAAATTTATTTGTCTTGTTTAAATATGTTTGTATTTCTCATGGGAATCGAGTCAAGCCCACCTCCACGCGGTGATTCCGGGTTAACACCGACGGGCCTCTGCAAATTCTTATAACTTTCATATTTACCTATATTATTTCAGAATTTATTTACATTTAATTTTTTTTCTCTGGAACGGGGGATCGGAAAATCGTGTCTTCGGATAGGTCTAATAAATACCTATCCAACGATACCAAACACGTGGAGGTGGGGGTCAGGGTTTGCCCGAAAAAAATTAAAAACCCTACACGAAAATTCCATTTTTCGACATGATCCGTTAGTCAGAACGGGTCGAGACCGGTACCAATCGACTCCCCACCTTCTCCCCTACCCAAATCCATCTTAAAAAGTGGCAACAACTTCTTAACCTTTACCCTAAAGAACGTTCAAAACTCGTTAGCATTTAGCTTCTGTTGTCATATAACTCACATTTAATTCATTTGTACTATTAATTAAAAATCAAATCAATCTAAAATTTGTAATAATTCTGTAATTTATTTAATAAACACTTTTTTATTATGGTATTTCATTATATAGCAAAAATTTTGTCGTATGTTTTTATATTTGGTTTCAAAAAATGTTAGATTAAATCATTGGATTCACCGAGTTATAACTTACCGTAATTAGAAACTAATAAGAACGAGAGAGCTCACTTTTTCTTATGTTAATTCAACTTACGACAGTTGACAAAAATATTAGTTTTTAAGCCATGATAACAAAATGCCAAATCTCATTTTTAAAATAATAGGTGAAAGCCCTTTATTAATATAAGACTGCGAACTTACAGACAGACATTGTCAAATATATAAGCTCGACTATTTAATAAAAAAGTGAGCTATAAAGTAATACATAGATTTTTATAAATTAAGTATTTTTGCAACATTTATACTCTTAAAATGTCTTAAATGCGAAATAAACAAAATTACTTTGAATAAACTTTAGCTAAAACATGTTAGTTTTTAATTCATGTTAGTTTTTAATTCATTTTGGTTTTCAATTAATATTTGCTTAAATTTTATTTTAAATAAATTTTTTGGGAAATTATTAAAATATTTATTTGTTTTTTAAACACTCAATTCTTTATTTTGATTAAAACTTTTATCACCACTAATATCGAGTGATTTCTTAGTTTTTTCTTATTTTTTTGAATTATCACTCAATTATGCGAATTGCTTTAATTAATAATCTAATTCTTTTAAGGTGACCGCATGCGCAATGAGTACTGTAAGCATTTTACGTAACGCTGTTTGCTATTGTTTTATTAACAACGTGATTATTAAGCATTATAGCCGTAAGATCACTTCGTAAGATCAGAGCCGTGATAGCATTACATTTAGCGTTTACCACTGCAATGTATTATTGTTTATATTTATTGGATTTATTTACAGTCTGTAATAATACATGTATACTATATATTACTGCACTGGATAAATCGATATTAAATTTAATTAACAGTCAAAAAGATAGCATTTGCTACTTTTTTATTTCATAAGTTATAAGCATATAATTATTATATAAGCACAAAATACATATTTTGGAGTCATTTTAGCTCCATTTATAAATGATATTAACTGCTATTTTTAATGATAAATGCTATAAAAGC
>JAQIXJ010004628.1:0-10521 GCA_034700185.1 Phthiracarus laevigatus | reverse complement strand
TACTTAGAATTGTGCTGTTTTTACTTTTAATTCTTAAGATATCGAACTTTAGATAAATTAGTTCTGACTTTACATTTATAAACTATGATTTATTAAATCTACTAATAAAATCTTTGATTAATTTTTATCTTTTTAGCTAAAATTTTTTACTTTTACCTTGACTTTAATAAAAAATTTCAACTTTAAAAGGTAACTTAACGGTTAAAAAATTACAGTAAAAATGCTCTCCTCTAATCATAATATTTGACAAATTATTGATGTACATTGCGAAAATCAAAAAAAATTTTTATTAAAAGCTTTTTAGATTATATTGGCCATTAAAATAAATGGTATAATTTAATGAATTTTTTACCATTGAATTGGTAATAAATTTAAAATTCTTTAAAGAATTAATTACAGCTAAATTGTTTTTGATTAATTAAATAGTCTTTGAAGATTAAAAATTTTAATTGGCTGACAAAAAATTATTTATTCATAAAAGTGGTACATCAAAAAGTATTAATGAAAAAATGTAAAAATTGAAATTAAACGATCGATTTAGCATTTAAAATATAGAAATTTATTGTACGATGACAAAAAATCCTAGCAATTATAAAAAATTGTGTATCGGCTCTTAATTTGTTAGACTTTGCTACATTTACCTTTAATTCAAAAAACTGTATAGGGCTAGTGCTTTTGTTTCAAGAATTATAACGGATATAAATGTTTTTTTTTATAAGAAAATGTGCTAAATTAATTGCTATATGTCTTTAATGTGGATTAAAAAATATTTTTTTATGAAATCAGGTCGAATTTGGAGAAATTAAACTTATTATACTTTTTATAAAGTTTGGATCTTGAATTTTTCGCAATAATGCCGTATAGTTTATACCATAGAACAACCCGGAAAACTATTTTCCTGTAAAATTTTTCAATATTCCATGTATATAAAGAGATTGTTTATATTATTGTTGTATTATGTTTAATTTTATTCTACCAAATAAATAAAACGGGACATATTTTTTCCTTAATAATCTTGAGTTCAAAAATTAATTAATAGCTTATGCATACTAAATAGAAATTTTAATCGGAATATTATTTTTAAAAATTTTTAACATCAAATAATATTAAATAATTTTTAAAATAGTTTTATCGTTTATTTTCGAATTTAAATTTCGGTAATAAAATTCTAAAAAATTTCTAAAGGTCGTAAACATATAATTTATAACGTTTTAATATATATGTTATGCCTTAAAGTATTTTTATTTATCTTAATTATTCGTAGCTTTTGTTTTTAAATTTATTTTGTTATGTTTTCGATGGCATTTTTATCGGACATGTTTAATAAAAAAAAGTAAAATTGTATAACTTTTTATGCATGTATTTACTGAACATTTATTATTTTCTTATAGCTTACTCGTAACATGATTGTACTCGCATGAACTGTTTAGACTTGACTAGAAATCATTTTTTACCATAACGTAAAATTAGATGTAACTAATTTTTAAACCTCACTTAATTCTAAATATCTAGAAAATTATTATAAATGTTTTAGAATTAGATTATCGAGTAATTTAGAATTAAATAACGTTACTTAATTAAATAAAATTATCACAATATCTCATACAGTAATTTTATTTAATTAAACAAACTTATGAGATAATGTCAAAAATGATTAATTTTTTAGTAATTGCATAAAATATTTCGATTAAAGATTCAAATAAATATTATATTTAAAAGTAACAAATCCTAACTAACTAACTAGCCTAAAAACCAAATTCGATTTTTGCAACTATTATCGATACTGTATTTATAGTTAAAAGGACTTGTCTAAAATATTTTATTTTATACGTTTTTTAAAACTAGGATATTTTTTATTTCGAAAAGAATACTTTATCAATTGTTGATTATTAAATATTTATTAACGGAATGCACTAATTTTTAATTGAAAAAATTTAACAGAATTAAGCCTAACAGTTAGATTAACTAACTATTTATGTGGTTTTTTGCCCACATTCAATGGCATTATACATGAACGTTAGTATGCAATCTAATTTAATTATTATTTATTTGATTAAATTATACTCCGCTATAGTCGTGGGATTAACATATGTACGAATTCTGAACTAATTCTCTTGAATTAAACATGTCATTATTTAGATTTTATCGATTCAATTCATGTATTATATTTTCATCTATTTTGCGTGTTTCGAAGATTGTGATAAAAGTTTTAACAATTTAAAGAGTGGTGAACTTATCGGTCAACAGTTAAAGTCTTGATATTTATTTAACTTTAACATTATTGCTGAACTTTAACGGTTAACTTTAAACATGTTTATAGTTGTAGTTAAATGTTAAAAAAATTATCTCTCCTATAAAATAATTAATCTAAACTTTTCTTTTCTGGCTGTTTGTTTGTCTCCGCATTTTTATTGTTTTGAGATTTTTCGTCTATTTTTAGATTTCATTACGCATTATACTGTGCAATGTTAACAAAGTAATTTTAACCTTATTTTACTGGTAGTTTGAATGGGCAATTTGTGTGTATTTAATTTAAATTGTTATTTGTTATTGACATAAACAGGCGTAATGAGCAAAACAAAACTCAATTTTTCTAACATTGTTTTTTCCAGACGAATCCGAATTACAATAAATAATTTAAGTTTATAATACAAATAATAGGTTCCATACATCGGTGTGTCTCCTTTATTTGGAATTAATGATAAATCAAATTACAACAATCATAAAGAGTTTTACGGTATTAACTTAGAGCCCAACCATTGGCCGGCTATAATAAGTGTACTTAAGTGGTATCAGTGGAACCAAATCATATATCTGTATGACTCAGACTACGGCAAGTGCTTTACATTTTCCCAAATGCAGTCACATCTGAATTTTTCCATTAATTATAATCTCTTTTTTTCGAATGCAGGAGTTTTTAATTTGCAGGAATTGTTAAAATATGCGCACAATAGTAATCATGAATTAAAGCTGACAATGGTTAAGCGCGTTAACAATGCGGGCGATGGTTATAAAGCCTTGAAATCGTTAGACGCCACTGATAGCGATAGTTTCAAATACGTGATCGTCAATTGCAATCATCTCATTTCAAAAGCAATTATCGCCTATCATATACAAGATAATGACATGAAAAAACATACGTTTCATTATTTACTTACAAACTTAGTAAGAATATAATTTGTGAATCATTTATTAGAATCCAATCTCAAAACGAATATAAAAGTTTGGTTATTAAAGAAATATTTTTAAGTTAGAAATGATAAAACTTCTTCACATTAATTTTCTACACAATAAGAGCTTTCAATAAAATTAATTCTAACCAATGCATTCTGTTAATTGAGGAAATAACGTTTATATTTACTGAAATTAATGAAAATTACGCATTTCATGGAATTAAAAGTTTAACTATGCGAAGGCTTATGTAATGTTTTCAAATATTTTCCGATACAAATCAAAAAAATTTAAAAAACTGCGCAGAATGCTTTAATGAAATGTAATGTTTTGATTTTTTAAATAATAGTTAAATATTTGAATACTTAAATTGTTTTCTTTCGTTGATGTCATTTATAACTTTTCTTACTTTTCTGTTGTTTAATCGCAGAAATAAAAAATAAATCAGACATCATTATCTACTTTTTTAGATGCCTAGTACAGTATAATGGAAAAAACTAAGTTTTAAAATAGCATTGTTTTGTTTTGGAAAATATTTATAAACATTAGATAAGCTTTCGCATATTTAAACTTTGAATTCCATGAAATGCGTAATTTTCAATAATTTCAGCTAAAGGAAGAAGTAATTACTACTTTGATTAAATAACAGAAAAGTAAGAAAAGTTATAAATTATTTAAAATATTTACGTTAAAGATTTTTTATTTTTTTTGTATAAATACATAGATATTTTTATATTTTAAGAATCTTTGTTCATTCACTATCTATAACACACTACAGTATGATAGCACCGCTGAATGCATTGAAAGCTTTAAAATAATAAAAGCAAACACAAACAAAACAAAAAACTGGCCAAAATCTAGAAATAAGATAAAAATTTATTAATATATTAATAGTAAAAAAACTTTTTTCTCCGCTATCTTTCAATAGATGCTAAATGACTCGTGGAGTAGAGAAGTTCCTGCCGCATTCAATGCAGTGAATATAACCAGCTTTGCAGTGCCAGCTGTAAAACGAGAGCTAAAAAAGTTGTCGCAAATAAAGGCTACTACGGCTGCCGATGGGCAGCAGCGAGACAATGAAATTCCTACTGTAAGCTAAATCGAGAGCTATATATCACTATAGCATTTATATACCATATATGAATCACAATAAATTTATTGAACCCCTTGACATTAAAGCTGGAAGAGTCGCTGGTATATGATGGAACTAAAGTATTGTTAGAAGCGTTTAATATTATCATACGATCGCGGATAAATATAACAAAAGCGCTCGAGTCTGACACTGCAATTATATCGACGTCAAACTTTACGCGCAAAGATATTGATTTAACGTGTCCCACACTAAAACCGTTCAAATTCGGCCATATTATCGCTAATCATTTAAGAATGGTATAACCAATTTTAAATTGATTTATTTCCGAACATTATTTTTTTTGTTGATAATCTAATTATCAAATTAAGTTATTATTATTAAATATTTAGCATACCGAAAACGGCAATGATTTGCGTTGAACTATTCAACCGTATTGTCAAAATATAATGTAATAGCTATCATACTATTTTAAAACTTTTAGTTTTTTTTCATAATACTAGTCAACCAAAAAAGCAGAAAATGATGTCTAAATTTATTTTTTATTTCTACGTTTATCAATGAAGCAAATAACTTATCAAAAATATTTTTCCTGATATTTTTTTGGCGATAGACATCGCTGCTCGGAATAACTGGTTACATTCAATTTGACAGCAATGGACTCCGAAAAAATTATACCATTGAAATATTTGAGACTAGTAATAGCGGATATTTCGAAAAGGTATTCCTCTATTATGTCCCGTTGTTCGGCGTTTCTTTTATGCGTTTGTTGCGTAAAATGCTAACTTTTTTCTTTATAAAATTGCTTAAAGCTAACATTGATGTATTCTTTTTTTCTATACTTTTTTAAAGATCGCTTTGTGGTCTGATCTATCAGGTTTGGCTGTAGAGCATAACGATAGATTAAATTTTCGTGACAGAGATATGATTCGAAACAAACAAAATATCACATTAATTGTTACGAGTATTTTGGTAATTAAATTTTCAATTTTAGTATTTTAGTTTAATTTCGCTATTTTTTCAATACAATTATACTTTATTGTAAACATGCTTAAAACATGTTTTCTATTTGAATAATCGGATTGTGCCCATGAATAGGAAGAACCGTTTTTAATCAGAGCTGATTCAAAAAATGGCCAATCACTTAGTGGTAACGATCGATACGCTGGATATTTGAAGGACTTAACTGACATGATAGCCAATGAACTGGATATCAGTTACTCGATAACACTAGTGAATGACTCAAAGTATGGTTCTATGAGTGATTCTGGTTGGAATGGAATGATTCAGGAATTGATTGAAAATCGCGTTGATATGGCAATCGCGCCATTGACTATAACAGCCCACAGACAAAAAGTAGTGGACTTCACTCAGCCATTCATGACAACAGGAATCTCGATTATGATAAAAAAGCCAACTGCTTATTCAATTGCGATGCCTTTTCTAAATCCGTTACCGAAAGAAGTTTGGGCTATTATTACATTAGCTTTTTTCGCAGTCGCTATTATATTCTATGTTGCGTCAAAACTTTCGTATAAACGCGAACTTTCTGACTGTCATTCTAATACAAATCCTGTTTCCATATGCTCGAGCTTTTGGTATTCGTTTGGTATATTGGTCTATCAAGTGGCGGGTATTTTCCCGAATTCAATTTCTGGACGACTCATTAGCTCGGTTTGGTGGCTGTTTGCGTTCATATCTGTCACTACTTATTTGACTAACTTAACTGCGCAGTCTGTCGCCAACCGAATGCAGTCCACTTTATTGAGTGTTCTCGGCAATTATGATCTATCGAGCGATGCATTACTATATAGTAAGATACAATTTTTTAAAAGTTATGCGCAAATTTTTAATTCTCGAGTTGATCAAATTTTTTATAAGTTAATTAATAATCCGCGAATTAAACGTAAATAGTAGTAAAAATGACAAAAAACTTGAGAATTCTAAGTAATTTTAACATGGAAACAACCAAACGTTCAAATATCATTTATCATAGCCATTACAACTAAATCGACTTTTCGGGACTAAAAATTTGCTAAACCACTTTACGTTAGCTATTTGTTTTCCCATAGCTATTATTTTACATTGTGACACGTAATGCACTGTACTATTCTAAATTGAGGTCTGAAAATATAAGCAAATGTTTAATGTGTTGGGCACACTGCACAGATCTATTTGCATCTATCATTGTTTGAATTTTTGCACACTCGTCAGCAGTTATTGCCTAAGGATAAAGTTAAACAGATTTGGCAAACTTGACAAAGAGAATAAAACAAAATTTTAAAAGCAATAGCATGTAAAAAGACGCCAGCGTAACAAAAGATTTATGCGCAGTAATTTTTTTAAAAATTTTAAATTACGTTTTTTACAATTCGCGTTCAATAAATTATGCTTAAATTAAAATAATATGTTTGTTAACCTTAAGATTATAACAAGTTTATATTTGTTTACTTATTTGCGAGGAAATGTTAAATGGCAACGAATTTTTTCACTGCCATTAAAATTTTTTTTATTTTATTTTAATGAAATAGCATTAAATCAGCCCACCTTTTCTACTTGCGTTGCTAATTTGCAATTTCAAAATGATAAAAACAAAGTCATGGTTAAAACCCTATCAAATTAAAATATTCTATTCTAAAACTTAAAGGTACTTAAAAACGGAAAACAAAATGCGGAAAACAAACTATTTTTAGCTCACTTTTTTATGTAAAAGTCAAGCTTATGCATCTGACCATCCGTCCGTCCGTCTGTCAGTCTGTCTGTCTGTCTGTCTGTCTGTCTGTCTGTCTGTCTGTCTGTCTGTATGTTTGCAATCTTATTTTAAAATGGGATTTTGCCTATTCCTTATATAAATAAAGGGATTTGTCATTTTTTAACCTAGCTTAAAAACTAATAAATTAGTGGCGGTACTGAGCATCAACCTATGAAAAAGTGAGCCCTCTATGAATGTGACGTTCTTGTTTATGTAAGTTTTCGAAAATTGAACTTTGCTAAACTATTAAAACTAGATGACGCAAAACTAGAATCAAAGAATATATAGATGACGCAAAAACACTACAATAATATATTAATACTGTAAGAGTTAGCTCATCACAGGAGTATATTTTAAGTTTGAAGCTCAATTACTTCCAGTTTTGAGCTTAACCTCTGTATTTTCAAGCTCAGAGAAAAGGAGCGTTTAGCCCATCATTAATTATAAAGAGCATCATTTAAACACGTTTATTAAATATTTTTAATTTTAAAATTAGAGGAACAAATGATTCTCCCTATTCTTTCTGCCGAAGATCTTGTTAAACAAACTCGAATAGAATATGGAACATTAATCGATTCCTCAACTCAATTATTTTTTAAGGTATTCATTATAACAATTAATTATCTGAGAGTAGTTTTGCTAAGCATTTCCATTAAAAATGTACTCTTTTAGAATTCCTTGATAAAAACCTATTCACAAATGTGGAATCATATGTCACAAAAAAACAATGTATTCGCGAAGTCATACCGCGAAGGAATAGATAAAGTTCGTCAATCAGATGGCAGATACGCTTTCTTATTAGAGGCAGCTATGAATGAATATACTAATGATCGCGAACCATGTGATACTATGAAAATTGGTAAAAACTTAAATCAAGTGGATTACGGCATTGCACTCCCTCTTGGGTCGCCTTTAAGGTTATTGGAAATATACGAAATTATCATTTCACCGATTCCTAATTATTTTTGTCAAAATCTAGGGAAAGACTAAATACGGCAATATTGAAATTTCGAGAACAGGGAGATTTAACTAAATTACAGCAGAAATGGTGGAACGATCGATCCCAATGTCAACTGGTTAGGCATCGTATTTTGGTAACAAAATTTAATTATCCTGTTTTAAGTATTATATTCCACAGTTATATATGCAACGTCTATAATTAATTTTCAAGTTCAATTTGAATAAAATTCAACATCAGTACAAACGCAATATAAATCTCGATTTTTACTGATAGCTTATAATTTGTAATAGAATTTTATATATCTTATTCAGCTATCATATATGTTAAGAATATCTAACCAACGCTTTGACCCAATGATGTCGAACCCTTAAAATTTATGCGCTAATAATGGGAGTTTTAAAGATGTTGATTTGTCAATATATTCATTTAAATTATAAACTGTTCCTTGTTTTTCTAATTGCGTTTTTCGGTTCAGAAATAAATCTGTTCGCATAAATAATTATTGGCTAACATTGAAATGGTTTTAAAATCATTATATATAATTAGTATTTTTCCGAAAATGTCAGTTTCTGACATCATATGTGCTAATAAATATCAACATATACGCCAATCAAAGCGTTTGACATCACAGCTCGTTAACCTTTTCTTCAAATAGTATTACATTATTAATAGATAACAGATATTTAACACTTTTCTAATATTAATAAAAATTCTAATACATTGGTTCTGCGCTAATAAATAATCCGCGGGATTTGAAAGGAAGAACTAATTTTATTAAAAATTAACAAGAAAAGTGCGGCTATTTGTTATAGTTTACGGATGATGTTCCGCGTTAATTAAAATGTTAATGGCATTGTAATTAAAATATTTGATTAAATTTGTAAAATAAGTAATTGCAAGAAATTGATTAATCTCAATAGACATTATATAAATTTATTAAAGGAACAATCGTCAACGGAAACCACATTTTACAATATATTTTTCGGCGTAATAGTTCTGGCAATTGGATTAGTTTTGGCATTTATTATTTCAATCATTGAATTTTTTTTGAATCGCAAAGTTTCGTACAGCACAACTCGACGTAATGATTACACGCCAGCTGTAAGGCACATGAAATTCGAAAAGTCATTAATTATGTTTGTGAAATAAGTTAACTTAATTTTAATTTCAGACTCAAGACGAGAAATTAATCGAAGAAGAGAGCGATACACCGAAGCAAACGATATTAAAGCGTAGTATTAAAGAGTGATAATATTGTAGAAATTTGTTGTCAAAATATAGTTCTCCACTATTTGTAGGAAAAATACCCGAATGGATATAACTTATAAGATTACAGTATTGTTTTTTCTATTTTGTGCAATCTATTGTAAAATCCTATCATTTTGTGATATCTTTGTATCAACGTTTTGTTTTGGTATTGTTTTTTTGGTATTTATACGTATTTAATATAATCTTATACACTAGAATACACTTTCTTGTAAATTTAATTTCGATAGAATTTTTTTAAGGAAAAAATAGTAGAGCACTCACACATTTTTTAAAATTTTATCACACATCACATAAAAAAAGTTTTGTACTTTTTTAAACCGTTTTTTATATTGTTGCGTAACCGAATCACAGTAAACATGATTACTTTTAAAAATTTTGTATAAAATAAACCGTTTTTATTTTTAGCATCATTTTTCCATTTATTGATTTTCGATGCGATTTTTTTTCATCTGCGAAAATTATAGTAATAGAAAAAATTATATACAAATAAAAAATTTGCACTGAACGCCAGATATCAATGATACTTATTTTATTGCTGACTAGTATTAGCGGTGTTGAAACTTGAATGACAAGTTCAGCACACAAAAATAAAATTGTCTAAAAAAGCACACACACAACACACACAGCAATTATATATTTGATGTGCAGAATTTTTTTCTGAATTTATTTTTGCATTTTTAATTCGGAAGTAAAATAGAAAAAGAGAAAAACAAATCTAAAGTTTATATTTACCATTTAGGGATGCAATGCACACAACAGATTAATACTGTTGTCAGTTTGTTATATAATTTGTAATATAAGCTCTAGTTTGTAATATTTATATGCTGTCGTGTTTGGCATACGGCTGTTGTTGAATGACATTAACGTTTTTTGGTTAAGCCTATATGAACCTACTGGTACTTTAAGGATGAGTGTGTAAACATTTTTTAATAGAATGGCACATTTTATACATACAGGCAAATTTTAGCTTTAATTTGTTTATAGGTGTGATTCACAATATTTATATTTCTTCGATGAAATGTTTCCTGAGGTCATATCTTTAGATTTTTAGTGCATCAATTGATTGCTTGTAATTATAATTATTTTAAAACAAAAAGTTTAATTTGATTTACATATATTTTAACATTTCATTTTTAATATTGATGATTTTTCGTCCCGGAAAATCTTGCATTTTATTATTATATCATGGAAATTTTAAAATTACAATCAATTTTATTAAAATTTTGTACTTAATTGGTTAAAAGCTAAAAAAATCATTAACTTGCAACAATAACTCTG
>JAQIXJ010004627.1:0-10522 GCA_034700185.1 Phthiracarus laevigatus | reverse complement strand
ATAAAACATACAAAAATAGCACACGAAATAATCAAAAATAATGAAAATGAGGTGAACGGTCGAGAGTCGAAACGGAAAAGAGAGAAAATTAATTATACAAAACTACTTATACTAAAACAGAGAACATTATAGAAAGTGTAGTCATGTGATGACCGGTCCACACATGACGTTTGGTGTGATAGGGGTGTTATCCGCATCAATTTAATCATTTTACTTTACTACACTTTCAAATATTAAAAGTACAATTAAGTTTATTGCGGTCAAAGGTGTATAGAGTTCGTCATTTAAACATATAATATAGTTTAAAAAGGTTCACTAAAAAAATTATGGATGACAAACACAAACATATACTTTAGATCAGCGAGTGATCAAAGATTTTACGTGACTGAGTGCACATATGCACATACAGTGTATGTACATTTACTTTCATATTGAAATACACTACGAGTTGGTGACGCTGCTGTTTAAAGCATTTTTTAATGTTTTTTCAATAAGCACTATCAAGGCTACAAAAAACCTTTAACTCGTGTATCACTGATTTTAATGAACCCATTTTTAGCCTTTATTTGTACGTATACTATGAAAATGCTAATATGCGTAAAAACGATATTGCATAGTATCGAATGCGCACTTATGTTAGTTAACCTATATGTGAACGTTAAGGGTTAGACAACGACTATGAATTCTACGGCTAAGTTGTTGGTATGATATCTTAAAGACTAAATTCAAACCCTTTATAAATAGATAATGCATTGAAATTTAGAGTTCTAACATTTATTACAACCACATTACAGATTAGAAAAAAAAGTGTAGCATATGTTGAGCAAATATTTGTTGTATAATTCACGTTTTGCTAAGTGGCTCTGTATTAGACCTAAAAAATAAAGGGGATGAGATAAAATAAAGATTAAGAAAATTTTAAGGGCATTTGTTGGGACGGATATGTTATATGTTAATATCGGGTCTGGACAAAAATGTACAAACTCATACGCATTAAAGGATAATTTTGATAAATTCATGGTTTTTATTTAAATATTCATCGGATGGGTCTAAAAATTTATTTAGAAAAGGAAAGGAATGAAATTATTAGGACAATGAAGGACTATCATTTTAAAAGTTTTTTACTTATACTCAGTAACTTTTTAGCTCACTTTTTTAGAAAAGGCGAGTTAATGCTTTTGACACTGTCTATCCATCCCTCTGTGTCCGCACTATCTCGACCAAAGAATTTAGCACGTATTTTATATAAGTTTATTTTGAATTAATAACTTATTAGATTAGATTAAACCAAGAAAAAAGTGAGATCTCTATGAATGTGTCGTTCTTGTTTATATTAGATATCACATTTTTACTCTAAATATAAAACTTAAATTAAAATTTTAAACGATTTTAATTGAAAAATGCCTTATTTTTTCTATCACTTCAATTTACCAGTAAAATATCCTTATAGTTAAACTACAATAAATGTCTATAAACTTTCTAGAGCCGCTTTGGAACCACTCGTTCGTCAATTTCATTAAGAGACTTCAATAACTGTTATGTTTATACAAGGGAAGAATTTCTTCTGTATGATGCACGACAATGGATTAGTTGTTTTCAGAATATACGATACAAGCGTCGACATCTGACGAATAGAATAAAATGTTTTACTGAAATTGTTTACAACTCCAAAGTTCCGATTATTCATTGCTAATACTAGATAACATCAGTTTTCTAGGGATTATTGTCCCCAGAATAATTGAAGACCACATTTCGTGCTGGAAACAGTTAATATGTCCGCAAAAGTTCACCATGAAGGTAAACCCTGAAATCAGTGTTTACTGATACTATTTGGAGCGCCTATAAATTTCTTCATTGTTTTATCTATGCTCTATATTTTATTCCTATTTAGTGTCCCTGCATTTTCTTCGTACTTTAATGGGATTGTGTGCCTTTGCATCTATTATTCATATGCTTCGCTCGTTTTGTGCAACTATTGCTGCTCATGTAAATCTAGGAGACTATGGGATAATATACTGTTATCAGAAACTCGCACTAACTTCTATTGAAAGTGTGGAAATTTATAAATTTTTAAACCCCGTTTTATTTCTAAGTATTACAATTTCTTTGGTATCTTTAATACTTGATGAAGTTATTATTAAGAAGTATTATAGCTTTAAAAAAACTAATATTGAAAGTTGCGAAGTTTCCTGTTCATAAAATAGCAAACAATAGAATTAAAATATTAGTTGGACACTTCAAACCTTGCGTATATCAATTTTTTATCGCTCATATTAATCCGATATTTCATATTTTTTGCTTAAGAAAAGATAATGGCATTGTTTGCAATAAAAAGCGGAACAAGAATCAGTATAGATATTTAAATTATTTCTTATTTACTAATTTAAATAAGAGGTATGGTGAATTATATCTAAGTCCAATAGCACACATTAAATATCCACATTTTTGAGTGGCAACAAAGTTAGGTCGGATGTTAAATTAAATCAAATAATTCTGTTTCATTCAAACTAGACTTGCTAACGGATCCGCGATTTGTTTGGCCTTCGCATGCGTGCCGGCACTTCCCTCGTTGACTAAATAAAATAATGAGTTTAGGTAATAAAGCGAAGTTTTTATCATGTTATTAAAATTTTTTAGCTCGGTCTCTTACAAAAATGAATTTGACCATGTCTCTGCCTTTCCATCCGTCTGTACGTTTGCAGTCTTATATTAATAAATGGTTCACATATTTTTATATTAATAAAGGGATTTGGAGTTTTACCGCTTGTCTTTAAAACTAATATATTCCTAACATTCATATGCATAAAACTATGAAAAAGTGAGTTTTCTATGAATATGTTGTCCTTGATAATTGGAAAACTTGATATAAATTATAATGCCAATTTAAGTGAAAACTATTCCCCACTTCAGACACCCATTCAATTGGTATTAATTAAAATTTTTTTGTCCATCTCTCTACTTCACTCATTTCCTGTTCGCCTAGGCTTTCAATTTTTTGAAATTACTTTTCCTACCTTTATATCTCTCCTAATTAAAAGTTATAATTTAAGATTTGTATGACGAACTACCACCTTTTCCACTTATAAATTTTGTCGGTCGAGTATAAATTTTCTCAAAACATCTGGTCTAAACATGGGTGAGTTTTAAAGAAGAAAGAAAAATCGATAAATAGTTAGATATGTTTATGTATTCTTTAAGCGTAAAAAGTTATCTATTATACTTTCAATAGGATTTAATTCTGAAATTTTCGATGGCTAAACTATAATGATTCAATAATTGATTAATAGGGTCTCTATTTTTATGCATTTGCATATCTCGAATGAGTGGTATATTTGTCGTTTTAATTAGTTCAATGTTCATTAGACATCGAACCAATTAATTTAAAACAAAATTATTAGCACAAATTAGCATTAATTAAGACCAATGTGCATATTCAATTGATATTTTGCATATTTTAAGTTTTTGTTAAATATTGCTGATAGTTACGTATTTTAGAAGTTGAAGGAAAAGAATGAAAAAATTAAGTACTACATCCAATAAGTTTTTGTGACCCCATAATGTTTGGTCAAAAATTCAAGAAATTCTAGCTCAAATTCAAGATGCTTTAAGAGGCTAGTGTTTAGGCTTCATCGGGAAATAAATTTTTAAAAACTATTTCGTAATTTTTCAGCGCATTCTATAAAGTCGCATTAAAACAGTGTCCTTAGTGATTAAATATAAGCAAAAACAGATGCCAATATAGTATTAATCACATTAACCGTAATTTAGTTGCACCAATCGGACTTATATCATTGGTTTTTAATCTTATTCTTTTAACATTAAGTAGTTTTATGTAACAATTATCAAGATCTTCTCGATGATATCATATAAGCTTACTTAGAAATATAAAAATAATTTAGATTTCGGTAGAGTTTTTCTTTTTTAGCTTTAATACGATGAATGATTAAAATATTTTCTTTAATATTCGAAGTTTTGCTTACATTAAATGATGCAGGACTACTAAGCGAATAAAGTATTTTACTAGTTATTTGAGTTTTTAAAAACAATGAACATTATTAGTTTATTGATTTTTTATTAGAATAATAAAGATAATGATTAATTTTGAATGTTTTATATTTTAGTTTAACTTATATCAACATATTTAAGAGTGTTTTTTAAATGGGCATATTTGGCATATATTCATAAGTCTGAAACAACAATACTTTTGTGAAAAGCAATAGTTTTACCAACACTTTTGTAAATGTTTATTTTTTTAACAGTATTGTTTTTGGAAAGATAAATATATTTCAACAAATATTATATAATATTCATTGTCATAAGAAAATGTCATTTATTAACAAAAGCAAGAATGAACATTAGTTATGCCTTCACTTATATTCAAATATTTTTAAGTGAATAGATACGTTCATTAGTTAAGTGAATTATAAATATTTGCATTCCCTTTACGCAAAAAATCTTATTATATTATTGATTAGCATTTTTTAATTTTATTTTTAAACAAACAAAACTTTTAATTATTATTGTTTGGCAAACATTTGTTATAAATAGTACTTCAGTGAATGTTTAGGATATTTTTATTCATTCATAGTTTAGCTGTCAATGAGTTTACATCAAAACTGTTCTTATAGAAACATTTAGGTGCGTGTCATAACGTGTTTTAGTTTAATTGTTAAGACGCGTAACACAAAAAGTTACCATTTGTGACCTGATTTTGTGTCATTTTTAACACAATTTAAGCCATTGATTGCCCTATTTAAGCCGATTCATACCAAACTTTACACAAACTTCGTTCATTTTTGCCTGAGATTGAATTTTTTTTGTCAATTTTGGTCTTTTTTAATGTATTTAATGCATAATACATGCATTTAATAAAGTAATAAATGTATTATTTAACTAAACTAACAAAAAAATATTCTTAAACGTACGGACAACACATTGACAATTCTTTAACTAACACACATATTTCACTATTAGCCTTTACACGAAAGTAAAAAATATAAAATCATGTCAATTTGATAAATTATTTTACTGACTGTTGGTAAATGTTTTATAACATGCTATAATTAATCTACAGTATATCTATAATCCTAATATTTATTTTGATTAATATTTTGTTTCGTCAGAATTGTGAATTGAATAGATAATTATATTTTGACAAACATTATTCAATGTGATTGTTATAAGAAACATTTCATTTATGATTATTTAATGACGATTTTGTTTATGTTGAATTATCGATCACCCGAAGTGAAGTATGGTTTATCTTTTTCATGTAAGGTTATATAAGTTTTTGGTTGGCAACAATATTATTGAATACAAAGAAGAAGTAATGAAGTTCTTCTAGTATTACAAGAATGATGTTCGAAACATGGAGAGACAGAGAGAGTAGTGATTGAAAATGTTAGAAATACTAACGTTCCGCTAATGGACCCAACAACAGACTTGGTTTTTTGTTTACTCTTTTGCTTGAAACTAGATTAAAAAACGACTGAATGGCGTCACATCACATACATGCAACAAAACGTTTATTTGATTATGAAGTTGCATGTATGTGATGTGACGGAATCCAGTTTTTTAATGATAGTTTCCGGCAAAAGTGGAAAACAAATAACCATATCTGCATAACAAATGTACATACGTTCCACTAACCGTGATGTGCTAAAAAAGTTGTATGCTTCACGTAATAGACATTAAGAATATGAAGAAAAGAAGGTTAGAGATATAGAAAATTTTTGTCGTTACGGATATGTAATAATAGAAATTAAGCCATCCTTCAGCGGGCGCCAACAGGTCATTTTCTAAAAATAATTCTACTTGGAAGAACATTTTGACAACTGCAAAATAAAAAGAGGTTGGCCACCTCGGTGCCCACCCCTCAAGTGACCCCTCATTAAAGTTAGTTTTTTAAGCTGAATTGAATAATAAATGTTTGGTATGGAGATCTAATTTATTTGACCCCTCCTAAACAAGTGGTGGTTTGCCAACTCGATGCCCGCCCTCTCGAATGACCACTTATTAAACACCATTTTTTGAGCTGAGTTGAATAATAAAGGTTTGGCATAGATATTAAATTTTTTGACCTCTCCTAAATATGTATGGATTTTCCAACTCGATGCCAACCCCATTGAGTTAAAAGTTGAGTTGAACGGTATAGATGTCTAATGCCTAAATAGAATTTCCTAAATAATTATGTATATGCCAAATGGATGCCCACCCCATCGAGTAACCACTTGTTTAACTGCGTTCCGTTAGGTGATGTGAATAATAAAGGATTTTTATGGATATTTAATATTTTTCACCCTACCTAAATAAGTGGGGGTTTGACAAATGGATGCCGTCCCCTCGAGTAACCCCTCGTTTAACTCCGTTTTTTGAGCTGAAATGAATAATAAAGGTTTGGCATGGAGATTTAATTTATTTGACCCCTCCTAAATAAGTGGGGGTTTGCCAACTGGATGCTCACCCCATCGAGTGACCACTTGTCTAACTGCGTCCCGTGAGGTAAGTTGAATAATAAAGGTTTGGTATGGATATTTAATTTTTTTGCCCCTCCTAATTAAGTGGGGGGTTTGCCAAATCCGTGCCACCCTCTCAAGTGACCCCTCATTAAAGTTAGTTTTTTGAGGTGAGTTGAATAATAAAGGATTCGTATAGATTTTTAATTTTTTTGTCCTTTCCTAAATAATTGGTGGTTTGCCAACTCGATGCCAACTCTCTCGAGTGACCCCTCATTTAACTCCGTTTTTTGAGCTGAGATGAATTCTAAGGTTTTGTAAGAAGATTTAATTTTTTTACCCCTACTAAATAAGTGATAGTTTACCAACTCTACGCTCACCCCCTTGAAAATAAATTAAAATTCACTAATCTCGCTAAACCCGATTTATCCCAAATCCCAAAGACTAATCCCGAACTTTGCCTGATTTATACAGGACCAAATACGACTGAAACCGGTGCCATCCCATCCCATCTCAACCCCACCAAACCCACCCCAAACCATATCCATCCCAAACCTGTCCATCCCATCCCAGACCCCACACAACCCTTTTCAGACCCCAGCCAACCCATCCCAGACACCAGCTAACCCATCCCATACCCCAGCCAACCCATCCCAGACCTCAGCCAACCCATCCCAGACCCCAGCCAACCCATCCAAGACCCCACCCAACCCATCCCAGACACCATTAAACCCATCCCAAACCCCACCAAATCCATCCCGAACATCACCAAACACATCCCGAACCTCACCCAACCCAGCCCGAACTTATTCCTCTAACTCCATGAACACCCCCTCGAGTGACCCTTGTTTAAATACGTTCCGTGATGTGAGTTGGATAATAAAGGTTTGGTATGGATAATTAAATTTTTTACCTTTCCTAAATATGTGGGGGTTGTCCAACTCGATGTCCACCCTCTCGAGTGACCCCTTGTTTAACTACGTTTCATGAGGATAGTTAAATGATATAGGTGTCGAATGACTATAGAAAATTTTTGACCCCTACTAAATATGTGGGGGTTGTCCAACTGGATGCCCACCCGCCAAGATACCCCTCATTTAACTCCATTTTTTGAGTTGAGTTAATTGGTGTAGGTTTAGAATGGAAATTACTATTTTTTTCAACGCCTCCTGATTAAGGGGATGTCCACCACCTCAACACCTCCTTATTTACATTCCTTTCTTAGATCTGAGTCCATTGATTAAAGTTTCGAGGGGGTGGACGTTCGTGAGGGTTGCATATAGAGCTTTTGAAATGGTTTTTCCGCCCTTTTTTTAAGAAGGGGTCCCATCACCTTAAAACCCCCAGACTTGCACTCTTCTCTTCAAGCTGAATACAACAATATAGGTTTCAGGGAGATGCAGCCACCAGGGGAGGCGCCTTATTAGTGTATCATAGACATATAACTTTGAAATATGTATATATGATGAAGTAAATATCGGATCAGAACTTATTGTATAATTTGCACATTTTTCAGATATTTATACACATTATAGAAAGATTTTAATAAATTCCTGTTTATTAATAAAATAATTACGCAATGGGACTAAAACTTTAAAAAAAGGACTGGACTATTGACTGAAATTATCTGGACAGTGATGGACTATCATTTTCAAAGTTTTTCCACATCTACTCAGTTATGTAGATTTTATTTGATAACTCATTTTGGTTGTTGTATATTTAATAGCCCGTATTGTTACTCTTGAAATATAATTTCTATAATAAAGTAAAGTAGCGATATCTGTCATTATCTCGAGTGCGCATGCGATACTATGCAATAGCGTAAATATTTCTAAAAATATTGTATGATAATTTTGATAAGAAATGAAATTAAAATAACTTTTTATTTATAAAATGTCTATTTTGTAACCATATCTAATCATTATTAATTTTAAGAAATTAATTGTCAAGATTATTGTAATAATAGAATTGTTTACATCATAATCGTTCTACGAAAAACATTAAAATGTCTTAAATTGGGGACTATGTCTGAAAATGCATATAATTTTAAGGTAATATTTACAAAGAATATTAATACTATTTGAAAAAATTTTCCTAATGCCCACAACAATTTATAGATTACTGAGATCATAATTACCATTTTAATCTCATAAATAAACATTAAAAAGGCTAATATATTGCCGACTAAAAATAGATAGTAAACACCTTTTAGTTTTTTATTTTCCAGTTTGATATATGAGTATTTATTCATCCATTCGGGTTTAGTATGTGATTCCAGGTTCTTTTTTGACGATGATTCGATCCAATGATCATAAACTCCATTTTCACGTAAAGTTATAATTCTAGGATAAAAATTATTTTAAATTTAGTTTTAATCTAAATCATGAGATTAGTAATTGAAAACGTTGCCAAAAAAGAAAATAAAGGGGAAATTCGGTAAGGAATAAGACACGGGAAGAGGAAAAAGTACGAATGAGCATTTGATTCCGACAAATAAAATATTAAACTACAAATACTAAAAATTAAAAATTAAAAACATATTGATTACAGATTATCCATATCTTCAAATAACTGTTTGCGCTTATTAGAGATCTGTAATGAATAATAATGTGTTCCACTATCTTGTTTTGAAACGTAGAGTTCATTTTCTAACAGTTGCATGAATTTTATTCTTTTAGAATACTCGTCATAAATCCAATCGTCAAGTATTGGTTTTCTTATTACAATAACATAGTTAAGAGATTTCAATTTGTTCGCTAAAATTCTTTGAGTAAGAATCGATGGATTTGCTAATAAAGTATCAATCAATATTAATCTTTCGTAAAATTGCTTTGCTTGATAATGGGATGATTTATACTGGCGAACAAATGCGTTTAAAAGTACCAAAATAAGTTGCTAATATCTTAACGTGTTTTCTATTGTAAAGTTCTTCGAAACTGTCGATTACATCTTTTGGTTGATTTCTTATAAAGAATGAAAGCAATACACTAGAAAATGCGGCCAACAGTACAGTACACGATACCAGCCATACAGTTAATACAATTCTTTTTGATTGTATTTTAATTTTATTACGATATGGTTTTGACGAAAACGGTTCAGATAATAATAGAGAGGTGTAGCTCCAAATATGCGTTGAAATTTGCTTAACCGATTTACTAGTTAAAATCTTATCGATAAATGTCATTAAAATTGACAACAAAAATATAAAGGAGATTAGAAATAACCAAATTTCGATATTAAAACTGGCAAAATATGTAAATGCCGCCCAATTTTCATACTTAATAACTGATATAATAACATCTGATCCACATTCTCCAAGTGCTTTTGTCATACTTATTTGTTTTTTATATATTATTTTATTCAAGTTTTGATGTATTTGCGGGAATAAATAAAGTGTAACATCGATTTTATTTTCATTTATTAATTGAATCCAATAATCAGCTAATTTAGAGGTAGAGCTTTTAGTTCTAATTAGATCCGGAACTCTTTTGATGCTTGAATAAATAATATTTTATATTATATTTAATAGAAAAAATTAAAAATTTTTATAAACATTAACTAAATCAAGACAGCTGCCTATTGTTGACAAAATCCCGGTTTCCGAGAATCTCCCGAATTTTCACTTTAGACATCCCTATTCTAAAATAACTTTTAACATTATGACTCGCTGCCATAAGTTCAGCTTATCTTTTGGTCAACTCAAGGAAAATTTATTTTAAATTTGAAGACTCTTACGGTTTAGTTTAAGAATATATGGTCAAATCTTAGTAGGAGTTATTTTGACTTTAATGAAAGAATCCTAGTTTATTTAAATCTTGATTTTGTTCATAAGGCGGGCTGTTAAGCCACTAAAAAGCATATGTTACATTTTTTTAAAAAAATAAATTAATATTATTATTATAAAAACAAGCTCGAAACGGTCATAATATCTGACTATGCAAAGTTAGTTTTATTTAGTATATGGTGGCTCGCTCACTCCGTTCTCTCGCCAACCATTTCAATATTTCGTGTTCTATAATATACCAGCTCCGTTAGCGGCAGATGCCACTTAAGTTTTGAATTATGTT
>JAQIXJ010004626.1:0-10523 GCA_034700185.1 Phthiracarus laevigatus | reverse complement strand
TATATTTTAAAAATGTTTCATAATATTCAATTGGACATTTTTTGGAAATTATTATTTTTTGATCGCATTAAATATAATGTTTAGTTCCCGATTCTATTCCCTCTTTTGGTACATTTTTGTTCCCGGTTCCCTCCAGTTTTGACCAGTTTTTAGTCACGGAAAATCCGTTCCCTAGTAATCATACTCATGTAAAATAAGCTTTTTGAGTCCCATTTAATGTTCCAAAATTTTACTGAAAACTTCTGAAAATTCTGATAATTCTGATTTTTTTTCTAAAGAATAACAAAAATAATTTTGCGATCTAAAACAACTTGTTTATAAATATTATTCATTGTGGAAATATCACTTGCTAGTTGTAAAGTTATTATCATAGTTTGTACTTTTAAAATCATATTACAAATAATAATTGATGATAAAAATACCTGTAATATATGTTTGTAGATTAATAAGAAAATTTTATTTTTCTGAATAATCCTGATTTTTAAGCTTTTTTCCTTTTTTCTTCCAGTAATTACTCAGTTTTTTAGTCCTGAAATTTTCGTCTATCGTATTTAGAAGTTTATTTGCTAATTATAAAATAATCAATACTATTATAGTTTACTCTTTGCATTCTTCTTCCAGTAATAAAACTGATTTATTCAAATTTTTAGGTAATAGGTATTTAATTAACTATTAGTATTAAAAGATTATGGTGTAAAAAATTTTTTCTACCCACCGAAAAATTTTCTAACAAATATTTCGCATTTAATTATTTAATTTTTAACAAATTTAGCAAAATTTAATTCGTTTAAGTGTTATTTTTCTGTTTAATTAAAAGATTTAAAACAACAACTAAGGATAAGGAAAATTAACTTCAATTTAATCGTTTGTTAGATTAATTGTAATTTTTTCTATTAATACAATAAAACATTAAATGATAGAAATCATAATTACTAAATAACAATATTATTTGGACTGACGAAGTCAACAACAACGGTAACGGAAAATAAATCGTTGCGCAAGACTGAGGACAAAAGTGGTCATTAGCCTTACTATGTCTTTAGAACAAATACACAATGACCTTATTATATAGTTAAGAGTCTGACCAACATTCAATGGGAGGCATTGACCTTAAACTATACGTTTAGGAATACCAGAACTGAGTCAATAAGCTAAGGATGAGACGTCAATCGTATGTTCGCATTCAAACACAATAAACAGTGAAACAATTATTGATTGTTATAAGTTTTATATGTGTTAGAACGATGTTCGCTCAAATACAAATTATTTTCGATTTAATGGGTTGTGTATAAACAGGATGGATAGAAAAAATTTCTGTAACGCAATATTTTACGGCTCAAACGCGCATACGAGTGTTTAATACGCACACGATTAGGGCTTGAAAGGAAATGAAAAGTTTTTCCAAAACTAAATAACTAGTGAACTGTGTTGTGTGATATTTAAAGTTTTTCTATTGTTGTGGTGTGAGTTTCAGCGTAAATGTGCGTTCACTGGCACTCACTATCAACACTGAATCACTGATTTAAATATTATCCATATTTAACTGCTTTATTGATTTCGGTAAGTAAACGGAATATTTTTATTTAAACAAAAATTTTACATAAAATTGAAAAATCGTAAGAAATGATTAGTTTAGTAAAGCAATAAGTTTTTGCAGTATAGATTAAAGATTAGTGGAAACACTTTGATCACACAATATTGGTATAGCATGAGTGTAACGTTAAACTGGTCTCGCATTCTATCAAATAAGTCGTTCAACTTTTATTATTACGATATGTGGCAGTTATACGACGATCCGCGTTCAAGTTCTTGGCCATTCTTCGATGGCGGCCCGTGGTCTACATTAGCTATCATATCCGGTTATTTATACTTTGTGGCATCGTTTGGTCCAGAAATGATGAAAGGAAGGCCAGCTTATCATTTGAAAAACTTAATTCTAGTTTACAATATATGTATGGTATTGTCATCGTTATGGATGTTCTATGAAGCGTGTGTTTTATTAAACTGGGGTTTGGACACATGGGGCTGTCAACCGGTGAATCCCAACTCTAATGACCCCATAGAGCAGCGAAAACTATTTTTAGGATGGCTTTTCTTTGTAACAAAGTTTATCGAATTGGCTGATACGGTATTTTTTATATTACGCAAGAAATACAATCAGGTATCGAATCTTCACGTTATTCATCACTCTTTGGTGCCAATACTAGTTTGGATTGGTTTCAAGTTTCTGCCCGGAGGTAGCAATGCGTTCTTCCTATACATCAACTCTTTAGTGCACTTTATTATGTACATCTATTATTCGCTGTCCACGTTTGGCCCCAGAGTTCAGCGTTACTTGTGGTGGAAAAAGTATTTAACCAAATTGCAAATCATTCAGTTCGTGCTCATTATATTCAATAGCGTTCGACTATTATTTATGCCTAACTGTTCGGCACCGAAAGTGTTCAGTTATTTATCGATTACAAACGCTGCTCTCTTTCTTATATTATTTGCGTCGTTTTATAGGCAAAATTATATGTTACATAAAACTAAACGCGTTTAATTGTATATAAATAGGGGTTTTTTATATGTAATTATATATATTTTTTACGTTATATTAAATCAAATGAATACGATTTTTTTGAATGCATTTTTTATTTTTAGATTATACTTATAATAAATGCTCATTAAGTGCCTAAAATAAACCATTTATTTAAATTGTTTTCCCAATTAAATTACTTATTAATTAAGTTTGTTTATTTAAATAACGTAAAATTTTAAAATGATCTAAATAAATGTATATGCAATATGAGAATTTTAAGTGTGCAGTTTTTCATGTTTCACGCTGAGATGCAAACCAAATATTTTTTGCATCTCTACTTAAAGCATACCGTACCGAACAAGCGGACGAACTGCTTCAGACATAAAGCATTATTAGGTATTAAGCATAAAACTCTTATATACTCCTATCAAATGCTTTATAATCCAATCACACTTAAAGCAATTCGTTTTTATGGCTTCAGACAACAGTGGGCTTTAGATTTTTAGTATTTTAAAATCTATAACAGATATTACTCATCTTTATATGACCACAATTAAGCACATTTATGACCATATTAATCACTAGAATTTGCAAAATTTAGAATCATTTTAATTTGAAAAAATAAAGACTAGAAAGCTTACTCAAGCTATCAACGTAAACAATGATAAAATGTTTTTAAAAATGTTTAACTTTTGATAAAAAATTTAAAACTTTTACGAATTTGACTATTTATTGCTAATAAGCAAATCTATTTCTTCGATCGGTGTTCTCACTCGCAATTCTTTTTCAGTCATAACATCAACTAATTCTTGCAATTGAGACGAAAAGTATTGAATTCCGTCCAAAAATAAAATCTAAAATAGCGGCATAAAAAAGTAAGTAAAATCAATAAAAAACAAGCGCAAAAAATTTCTTTACTTTATTAGACGGACATCGTTGTAATGCGCGGTAAA
Source organism: Phthiracarus laevigatus (assembly GCA_034700185.1). Classification (NCBI taxonomy): domain Eukaryota; kingdom Metazoa; phylum Arthropoda; class Arachnida; order Sarcoptiformes; family Phthiracaridae; genus Phthiracarus; species Phthiracarus laevigatus. The sequence goes on along the minus strand of JAQIXJ010004626.1, from coordinate 7,049 downwards.
ATACTGATTTCGCGTGCGATTCCACGTTATATTTCATCTATGTATGCAATTTTAATCAATTTTATATCGATTTTAAAACATGACAAAAACAACTTTTTTGTACCGGTATATAAAAAAATTAAACTTTAAGTAAAAACATATAAACACAAACCGGTATATAGGTTACGCTAAATTGCAAATAATTCATAACTTATAATAGTGGTAGTGGTTGATAGCCGTCATTCAAACAGCACCGTATAAACAGTGCAAATCAAGTAAAAAACAAAACAAAATTCATTTGAAAAGTTAATTGTTTTGTTGTTCGTATCGATTGAATAATAGTCAAAAGCATTTAAAATATAATTTTATACTTCCAGAAAGTTAGTAAAATTGTGTTTTACTGTGAGAGCATATATCCCTAAATAAATAACTATTTAAAAAAGTTTGCAATTCATTGATCTGCACATCATATTTGAAATTAAAGCCATTTCATGTATAAGAAACGAAACACTAGTGTCCTGCAGACTATGTGTTTAAGGTTTAGAATAAAGTTTAATAAAAAAAACATTTATTTATACAGTTCTATTGGTTTTGACAGTTTAACTGTACCGCCTTAATGACGTCATCAAACACTACCACAATATGGAATATGCTTATCTTTTCATTTGAAAGTTATAAAATCTTAAATTTACCTCAAATTTGCAATAAAGCCTCCAAAGCGTCACATTGTTTGACAATTGATAGGAAGATAAAGATTTTTCAAAAATCGTTCGCACTCTGTTAATAACTCCTCCGTTGGTGTCGTAACCGCTATATTGCTCTACAGTATATAATGTAACAGTAATTGTATTGATTCAAATTAGAGCAACAAAATTTATTAACTAAATTAGTTTAAACAAAATAGTTTCACACGTAAAATTATTAAGTAAACTATTATTTATCCATATTTTAAAATCAAATGAACTAAAACTAATAAAATGAAGAAAAAACAGGAAAGTTTAACATTTATAAACTGTAATTGGAAAGTATAGCGCATACTATACATGTTCGATCGTAATATGAACAAACTTCGTGCTTAAACTAAAGAGTAAGGAAAATAAAGAGTCTGATTGACGCCGGACTCAAACCGTATCTGTCAGTACGGATACGGGCACACAACCAATTTTTGAGGGGACGTATGGGTTGCGGTCGAGTGTGACGCTCGACCCCTACTTTGGGTTGGGATGCGTTCTTCCGTAATCTGTCCCTATTATATGCTAAACCAAAATTAAGCAAAAATACAATATAATCATAAATTATTGAATATCTTATTACTAGATTCAGTAAATTTGCAGACAATCAACTCGCGATATGTAAATCGCAATGTAAACAAATTATAATTTAATACCTCTTTTTTCTAAAAGATAAAACTTTGTGGAATAATTATGTATTTATAAAAGTATTCGAAAACTAATCAATATTCAGCATAAAGTACTCTACCGTAAGCTCATATTGAATAGTTGTTATTTTCACTTAAATTGCGCTGTTATTGTTAAGTAAAAACATCTAGAATTTTGGTTATAACACTTACCAGTTTTATTATTGAGTTTTTTCAATTCGGAATGAATTGCATGAATAACTAAATGCCAACATTGGTCCGGATATTTGTCTGAATGAAGTAAATTAATGTTTTTGGAGAAAAATCGTGACATGCGGTAATAAATATTTGAATTCGACTCCAAATTGACCAGCAATGACAAAAAATCTTTATTATTTGGATTTAAATATAGCGCACGATTCAGCACCGATCGTATCGATGAAAGCGATACACCAGTATTGCGACGAATGTGAAGCAAATGCATTCCCAAATATATAACGAACAGTTGTTCTTCGCTTTGGGCATCAGTTTTCTGCGACAATTGCTGTTCAAGCAAATCAATCGATTGAGTAATACCTAAATTTAAAATGTTAAAATCAGAACCGCTTACAATAACTAAACTACAAAATAAAAGTTTAAAGAAGTTGTTTTAAACTTTACCTTTAGTTAAATAGTGAAGATAAACGCAACAAAATGTTTCATCGATTGTTGATTGCGATTTGATATTATTAATAGCTTTTAATATCACAGTAGGAGAACATTTTGTCACTAAATAACCACAAGTTATTGTAAGAATAGCATTGAGCGCCAATTCATCATTAGCTGTACTAATCTTTTCTTTTAATTTAATAGACATCTCATGCAACGATGTAATTCCTAATTCGAGGCAAACGTATTTCCTAACAAACTTATTCATATCATTCGCATCCGTTATTTTGAGCATCATTGATATAGCGGTTTGAAACACTTTTCGCGCTTCAATCACATTGTTAGCGATAGACCATTCAAAATCAGCGAATTCTGTCCAAATTGGCAGACAGTTTCGAAACTCATCGCAACTGAGAAAACTTTTCAAAAACCTACGCATTTGTCGCACATTGAAATCACTTGAATCACTGATTCTTTGTTTTTTATAATTAATCCACACTAAAATCAAATCTAATTTAAATTTTCCGGTAAACAAATTTGATGACACTGTAAATATATTGTCGATGAACTTTTGTTGACCACTGAATTGAGGCATTAATGGCAAGTCTATGTGGAAGTTATTTATTTCGACATCATTACTATTATTTAAGTGATATTTAACTGTAAAACTTTTCCCAATATTTACACCCAATAAACCCAGGAATCGTATCACTAAATAGTATTTCGATTTATCAGTGTTCAATCGAAAAAGCCATGGAATAATATCATCGCTGAGCACAATTCTTTCGATATCCTCTACGTCCTCATTTCTCGATGGCAACCAATGGCACGAATACCGTAATAATTCAAATTTGAGCCAAATTACGTTTTTATTAAATTTTTCGGAAATAATTTTAGTTTCTTCTGTTTCTACTATAGAATTATCGTTATTACGCTGTTCACTGTCCACGTGTTTCTCCTTCATAACATTAGACCAACCAATAGCTCCTTCTTCGCCAAATCGTTGCGCATTACTGTCCCAAAATGGTTCGAATAGAGTAATCCATTCCTAACAATAGAAACATTTTACGTTAGAACTAAAATGAATTTCGCATAAAATTATCGTAGCAATCAATACCTTAATAGACATTTCGAAACTTAATAAACTTGGGGTAAATAAATTAAATTCGATCAATGCCTGAAACGTTGCCATAGCTTTTTCCGCATTACCAATATTCATAACAAAATCACAATAAGAAGCGAATATATTCACAATTTGAATGTCTAAGTCTTGAGGCGGCGGAGAACGACTGCCAAAAGTTTGTTCGCAGATTCGACACAACACCGACAAACACTTTCGATATATGTTCGCCGTTTTGCTGGCACTAAAATGCGCAATATTTGACTGCGAAAAATTAATATACTTTTCCCATACTTCTATAGAATTGGGAAATAGAAACGTTAACTTTTTCCACTCGTCGTTTAATTTATCGAATTCCCATATATTTTTGGCGATTTCCAAACGGTATAATAACAATTCAATACAATTCGGATTTTGTTCCAACGCTTTTTCGCAAATCGATAACTTTTTGTGCCAAACTGTTTCTTCCGATAACTTTTCACCACTTTCTCTATTGATTGACTCTGTTTGAAACGCAATATACGATAACCATTTTGGAATGTCGTGCTCGTTTTCCCTTAAATATCGATTAAATTGTTCGGTCTTTTCGTATACCATTTGTTCGTGATTTGGTTTAGTTTGCGGTCCATAAACTATAAGTTCAAAAAAAATCACTTTCGTTAAATTCTATTCTTATACTATATTAAAATATTAAATTACTTTTAGGATCAGAATCAGTTGACATCGAATTAAATTTAATCTTCGTTTCCGAATCGTTGTTAGTTTCGGTAATCATTTTACCGAATGGTATAAAATTATCGACAGTTTTATGAACGTTCAACACTGGAATACTCAATGATTCTTGATTTTTGGCAACTTTTTTATTCTCATCGGCAAAGTATCTCCATTTTAAGCGTTTGGTTTTATTCTTGACTAAAAAAAATAGAAATAAATTATACCATAATAAAAATGTATAGAATTTTCACAAAAAATTATTACTTGTTTTCAATCGCTTTTTTGAAATATCAATGGTTTTATGTTTGTCATAATTTGCCACATATTTATAATAAAGCGAATTAAAGCACAAATTATTTCGATCAGATTTAGCGTCAATTCGAAACAATTCATTTGTGGATGTCTTTAATTTTACGGTGATATCTAAAAAATAGCAAATACACAATAAATCGCTTGCAATTTAATAAATCAGACAATAACCTAATGGTTTAGATTTCGATGGTTTGTGCGAAGATTGCGATGACGATGGCGTTGTACTTCTGCTTTGGTTTGACGAGACATTAGATTCTGGTTTCGATGAACTGATTGTTGAACTGTTTGATTGTATTGTCAATGTTTTAGTGTCAACGATGTGTTCCGCTTTTGAGTTATCGTTCCGTTGTTTGTCGTCATAACTTTTCAATGATAACCAATTAAGTTGTTCCGATTGCTGTTTAGTTTTGTCAGAACTGGTGGCAGAGTTCGTCGATGAATATGCGGGAAACAGAGACATCGCTATTTCAAAGTCTTTCAAATTAAGCGCAGTTTCAAACCATTTAAATTGCAAATATTTTTATTCAAGTAATTCTCACATTAAGCGAAATATAATACAAAATTTTTAAAAAGCTTGCACATCAAAATAAAACAAAACGTAAAGATACAGATAATGTAAATACAAAAAAATTAATAGCTAAACAAGTTTACGGTTAGCGTAGCGTGAAAAACAGTAATGAAAACAAATCACACCCGAAACACGTTTTGCTACTCCTAATGCGTAAAACTACATATACTGTCTATCATATGATTCATACGTTAGTAATGTCGCCATTTGTAAACTAGAGTGCGGTCAGTATAGTGTATGCGAATGTATTACATCATATTATTGTCAATATACGGCACTCTTTGACATTTCACTAAATCTATCGTTTTTTAAATAACTTATTTATTATATCGTTCAAACAACGATTTAATGACTAGTTAATCGATTTAATTAATATTCATTTCACTCTAATGTAAGTACAATTTTGATTACAAATTTTTACAAACAAAATGCGTAATTATTATTTTCGGTTTAAGTTAAATATAGTTATTTTGGTTATAACCAAACTATAGTTTATGATTTGTGTACAATTATCTATTGTAATTGTTTCGTGAATATATAGTTAGAGTTTCATATAAGACCTAAATATTGAATATATAATAAATACTACGTATAATAAAGCATATTAAGTGGTTGACACTATTGTTGTGAAATATGTTGCGTCTGCATATTTAAATGTTTAAACTACCGGTTAACTGTTTACTATATCTCAAGTTATCGGATATACAACTATCTATAAAGTAATGAATAGTTTAACTTAATTACTGAAGGTATTTGTGAGCAAAATAATTGAAAACGTGGTTCACTGATTCATTAGTGCCAACATATGTTTAAACTTCGTAATAATACTTATGCTTTTAACAAGTTTTATGCGAGCGATAATTGTTTAGCGACAACAGTTCAAAGTTTATTTCAATTACACATTTAAATACGTAGTATTTTGTTGCTTGTTTTCTATTGTTATTTTTGTAATAGTTTTCATTTCTAGTGTTTTGTTAGATGAATATATTTATTTTTTTAATAATGTGCTCCATTTTGTAACATTAAAAAAATAATTTCGTCGAAAGTTTACAAAGTTTGTGCTAATCATTAATAACAGTAATTCAATTATTAAATAAATCAATAATAATTGAATTACTGATCATTTGACGTAACGATTGTTTTTTTTGTGTGGATGTGCGCTATATATCTATTGTGTTCATAATAATTTAAGCGAATCAGATTGTTTTTAATTAGTAGTTTAAGCTATTCTTATTCCCAGAAATTCCACTACACTTCGAAGTCTCCGTATCTCTCATTTTCTTAAGCCACAAATCTGTTGAATTCACTGTTTAAAAAGTATTGAGTTCGGCTTAAACTTCGGCACAGTATTCATAAGTACCATTACCTCATATGTTTTAATAGATTTTGTAATTTAGTGGTTATTTGGGAACAAAAATAAAATAATTGGGTAGTTCTAAAAATCATGATTTTAAAGTTCGCAAAATGTTTTCTAAAAGAATTAGTCAATAACTATCGTTATTCATGTTTTTTCATCTATAATCTACAACATTTTATAATTTATTTCTATATTACCAGAATTAAAAATTTCTAAATGACTTTCTTTTAAGCTCTTATATTATTATAGTTAATCCGATCATAATTATGAATGCTTTCGTAAAATTCAAACATAAAAACACTGAGAATTCTCATTTTAACCGTATTTGTTGTTCTAAACTATAATTTTGATTAAATAACTATAGTTTTTAAAAACATGATTTATAACTAGGACTTTGGACTTTGAAAAAATAGTGTCAATTATTATTCGTTAGAAAAAAGTTTCAAAATCTCATTGAAAATTTTTTTGAAAATTCTAAGTTAATTCAAAAATGATTAGTCGTATCCAAAGCCTCAAGTATTACTTTCAAAATCTTTCTGCTATGAAAAAATTTCATTTTAATATGAACTGTTCAACAGAAACTAATGTAAGTTATTGATATTACAGTATATTAAGATAAATTTACATTTTTTTGCACAAATTAATAAAGAAAAAATTCCGTAAATTTAAAATTTTACTTGAAACGAGTTTTAAAGTTTTAAATTAAGTTTTTATACCATATTATTATTTTCAATCAATTTTAGTACATCTAATTTTTGGTTATGTATAAAATAAATTTGTTAATTTCGTTTGAATTGTTAAACTAAATTTAAGTTAATATCTATTTCGTTTAAGACTACTTCTATCATCAGTGATGGCCAACGCTCGAGCGGATGGCGCTCGGTGCTGAGCGTGAGCGGCGAGCGTTAGACTTTTAAAGAGCGCGAGCGCGGGCGTTGAGCGCCGGGGGTCGAGCGTGAGCGCGAGCGCCGAGCGTATATAAAAAATATTTTTA
>JAQIXJ010004625.1:0-10525 GCA_034700185.1 Phthiracarus laevigatus | reverse complement strand
GGGAATAGGTTGGGGTCAGGGATCTGTTCATCATTGGGAACGGGAGAGGGATAGGGATAAGGTGGGATCAGGGATTCGTTTGGGATAGGGAATAGGTTGGGGTCAGGGATCTGTTCATCATTGGGAACGGGAGAGGGATAGGGATAAGGTGGGATCAGGGATTCATTTGGGATAGGGAATAGGTTGGGGTCAGGGATCTGTTCATCATTGGGAACGGGAGAGGGATAGGGATAAAGAGGGATCAGGGATTCGTTTGGGATAAGGAATCGGTTAAGGTCAGGGAACTGTTCGTCATTGGGAATGGGACAGGGATAGGGATATGGTGGGATCAGGTAATCGGTTGGGGTCAGGGAACTATTCATATTAGGGAATCGGGTGGTATCAGAGTGGAAGAATTTGGACTTAATGGTCAATGGATTCATTCAATGGTTTACATTGTTTGGTTATTGCCTATTAAGTTAGAAGTTTAAAAGTTTTATTTAAAAAAGTGAGCTCTCTGTGAATGTGTCGTTCTTGTTTTATAATATTAACTATATTTTTTTGAATGTTTTAAAGATTCAATTTTTTTATATAAATAATTATATTTTTTAGAATGTTAAAGTTTAAATTTTTCTTAAATAATTAACTATAATTTTTTGAATATATAGAAGTTTCGTTTTTCTTATTTATACGGAATGTTAAAAATTTTAAACTTTTCTTATTTATGGATTGTTTAAAATTTACACTTTTCTTATATAATTAACTAAACAAGAGAGAAAAAACTTTGAAAATATCATGTAATATTAAATACATTATGATGTCCTCATTATGCATTCTCACGAATGTCATTCTCTCAAAAGTTATAGTGTGCGCAGATTTTCTTAATGATAATTTGTTTTTTTATTATTTTTGAATGTTTATTCTTTACTCTATTTGAATTTGCCCGTTTCTTTTTTAAATGTATAATTATCTTTTCGTGTTAGAAAAAACTATAAAAATGTTCCCATCAACACACTATCACTTCTTTATCATAACATTGAACTAATTTTGCAATGGTTTCTACATTTGTTTAAAATATGATCAAAACAATGCTTTAGGCAAAAAACCCCATACATATTGTATCAAATATAGTATAAATAATTTTGTTCTATTATTTAAAGAAAATATTATAGATTATATTTTAGACATAACTTGAAACTTGATAGTTTTTATACAAAACATCCAAATTTATTAAGTGTAGACTTTCTAGCAAATTTTTAAATTTGAATAATTTTTGACTGTTTAATTTTTCCACAAAAGTTCTAGTGTTCGTAGATTTTCTTAATGATAATTAATTTTTTTTATTATTTTTGATTGTTTAAACTTTACTTTTTTTGAATTCGCCCGTTTCTTTTTTAAATATATAATTATCTTTTCGTGTTAGAAAAAACCACACAAATTTTCTCAACACAATATCATTTTTTATCATAACATTGAACTAATTTTGCAATGGATTCTGCATTTGTTTAAAATATGATCAAAACTATGCTTTAGGAAAAATATTTTCATTATCATCACACTATTACTATTATCAGAACAATGAACAAATTTTTCAATGGATTCTACTTTTGTTTAAAATATGAACAAAACAATGATTTAGGCTAAATCTTTTTATATAATGATCAATTGTACGTCCTTCCGACTGCGACAAGTTTTTTATTAATTGGATTTAACATGTTTTTTATCTTAGTAAATTGATTATGTAGTTTTTACCTTAGATAAAAAATTATATTTTTTGACACATGAGTTTGCATTAACCAAAGAAACGCGAGCTCTTTATGAATGTTCCGTTCTTGTTTTAAAAAAAAAGTGAGCTAAAAAATAATTTTGCATGTAATGAATCGTTAGTACAAATCTTAGGTGCTGTAGTGGAATGGAAAAATTAATTATTTTCGTTTACTAGTTTTGATCAACATAACCAGTTCTCGGGATTGAACTTGGATTTATCTAACAATAATTCGATATAATGATACTATATCACTAACACAAACTAGAAAAAACATTGCAAGCTTAAAAACCAAGAAGCTGGTTAAAATGAACAAATTCAGGCTAAAACGATATCAATTTGATTAATATTTTAACTGGCATATGAAGCTATTTTCTGCAAAAATTGGGATTTTTAGGCTAAAAATGATGAAAAATCTAGTCAATATACGTAAAATTGGGCAAAATTATCAATATTAATAATAATAGTTATCTTATCAAATCAATATTCAATGCATTAATGATAATGTTATTTTATTTGATTTTAAAACTTTTTCTCTGTTAAATTAATCTGATTTTAGATTTAGAAAATCATAATTGTAAACTGTAATGTTTTCTAGAAGCCAAGTTTTAACAATTTATAACACAAAAGGATTATTATTTTATTGGGCACCCCCGAACTCGCCGATATTTTTATTATTATAATTTCACAATTTAAGCATATATTGTAACGTTTAAGGAAACTACGTATTTTGGTATTTTTATTTGAATTAACAAATGCTTAGGTATTTCTATTAATTGTTAATAATTCGAAAAGAATTCCGTTTTTTTGACTACTTGTTGGGACAGAGCAGGTCCGAAATTAGCCTCTATGTTGAGCTATGAAATAACACTAACAAACTTTCAGCCGTATTCCATAAAGCAGTCTCGCGACTGTTGCGCTCGTCGCATACGAAATAAACATTTCCAAATCATCTTAAAAATCTTTAGCAATACTGTATAACCAAAGCTTAAGGAAAAAATAAAGTTAAATGAAATTATTTAGTGTCCGCGTTAGAAGTTCATTATAGCGTTCATTTTAAAATTTAGTTAGATTTTGAACAACTTAGACTTTAACAACTTTATAATGAATATAATTAAGTAAACACAAATACTATGTAATCTTTTGTTCATCTGTGGGCACCTTTGCCATAAGGTCAAAAAGGTACAAATTTATAATATTTATTTAATTTTATATTTCGGTAATGGGAGGGCCGAGGGGGTTGTGGGTAATATTAAATTAAAGCCCATTTAATTCTAAAGAATTTGATACCAAACAAGAGGGGGTGGGGTCCAAAATTTCTTTAAAAAACAATTTTCAAAAAAATTTTCCCCACAGATTCTACCCTACTTTCTTCAATTTTTTAAAACTTTTTACTATTTAAATAAATATTATAAATTTGTACAATCATTTTAGTGAAAATTCCACCTCTCTACCCCCACCTGTTCAATTGTTATTAAATTTCAAAAATTTTGTCCCCCTTTCTGTTTACCCCCCTTCTTGACCACCTATGACTCCAATTTTTGGTTTTTAATTTTCCTAAATTATAGCATAATTTTTGAAAGTATTGCGTGACCGATATCACATTTATTTAAAAAGTTTATAATTTTTAAAGTTTAGATCAAAATATGTCCCCCTTTTTGAATAAAAAACTTTGAAGGCACTCCACAACCTCCCGTTTCACGGTTTGCCGAAATTTTTTTTCTAACATCTTTTATTCGATGTCCTCTACCCGAAAAAAATTGTGTCGAAAAATTCGGCTTAACACACTTGGGAATATTCCCTCGTAAGTATTTAGTGGAATATGCTGCTTTTTTCGAAAAAATGCATAATTCAGGCTAAAAATAGCAAAAAAAAAGACCTAGAAACTGGACAAAGTGAACAAATTCAGGCTAAAATTACCAAAATTTGATTAATATTTAAAGTGGCGTAAGCCGCTAATTATAGTAATAATTGAGATTTTTAAGTTAAAAATGATAAAAATCTAGTCAAAATAGGCAAAATTGGGAGAATATGACCAATATAAATATTAAAAGTTATCTTACCAAACGCATCAATATTCAATTCATGAAAAATAATGTTATTTTAATTAATTTTACAACTAATTCTCTGTTAAATTAAATTGATTTCAGATTTAGAAAATTATAATTGTAAACTGTAATGTTTTCTCGAAGCGCAGTTTTATCATTTATAAAACAAGATGAGTATAATTTTATTGGACCGCTCAACCGTCGGCTATAATTTAAGTAAACCTTCGACTATATTTTTGTTTTTATATTTTTATACTAATCGCTATTAGAATCAAAAATTTATTTAACAAACTATTTTATTATATTTCATATCTCTGAACGCTGCCTGAACGCTGGATACAGTAGTTTCATGACAAAACAGCAAATAAAATAATGATTTAACAAATTAATGACGTTTCAAATTGCGAATTAGCATTTGAATTTGTTTTTTATTTAGACTAATAACCCTATCAACTTTTTTAATGAGGACTTTGTTCAAAATTAAGCGATCGCAACGTTTACTATTTCATTAATGAATTCACAAAACTATTTTAGAAACCAGCTTTTATAGATGCGAAAAAGTATCGGTCAAAATAGCGATGCATAATTTTAAACTGATCATGACAAGGAAATTCAATTATATTAATTTTTTTATCGGTTAGTGGATAAAACTTTCAGAATTATTTTTGAAGTATTACTGCTAAAAACAAGTTGTTTTGGCAAACTTTATAAATCAATATAAATAAATAATTTGATTTTAAAAATTTAAAATATTTTTTATTTATATAAATATTTTTTGGAAATCTTTATTCAAGTTTGATTAGTTATTGAGGCTTCAGCAATTATTTTTGATGTATTACTACTAAAATCATATTGTTTTGGCAAACTTTATAAATAAATATAAATAAATATTTTGAATTTTCAAATACTTAACTATAATTTTTTGAATGCTTAAAAGTTTCACTTTTCTTATTTATACGGAATGTTAAAAATTTAAACTTTTCTTATATAACATACCCAAATCCATATATCTGCCTAAAAATTCAGATAAAAAAATATTAAATATATCTATGTAAAATAATAAATCAAGGAAATCATTTTATTGTTAACTAATATAATTTTTAAATATTTTAAGTTACTATTTATGTCATTAAAGCAATTTTTATTTGCCAGATGTCTAAACGGGTTTGCAATTAAAGGTTTTTAGGTCACTTTTTAAAAAAAGGCGAACTTATGGATTTAACGATGTCTGTCTGTCTGTCTGTCCCGGTGTCTGCAGCCAAAAGTAAAGCAAAAGACAAATTATTTGACTTTAACTTTTAAAAATTGTATTATAAAGCGAAATAAAAAAGCAAAAGTAAAATAAGTAATTTAATTTCACTTTTGCTTGAAGCAAAAGTAAAATACAAGTAAAATTAAAATTTTTAATAAAAGCAAAAGCAAAATACAAGCAAAATTAAAAATAAAACAAAAAGCAAAAGTAAAAGAAAGGCAAAATTAAAATTTGAAAGATAAACAACACTAGTATAAATCAATATAAATAAATAATTTGAATTTAAAAAATTTAAAATATATTTTACTTATATCAATGTTTTATGGGAAATTTTTATTCAAAGTTGATTAGTTTTTGTGGCTCCACCATTTTTCGGTCTATCATTAATAATTTTCGATAAAAATTAGTGTTTTAGTAATATTAAAAATTTTTTTGTTATTATATAATTTGAAAAGCAAGTAATTATCAAAGCTGAGTGAAATCTTTAAAAATTAATATTTTTTTAAGTTATCTATCTAGCTATCAGTTTATACTTTAGTCGCATAAGTAGAGCTGCTTGAATTTTATAGTTTGAAGACTATTTTCCACGTGATTCACATTGATATTTACCTTAAACTATACATTATTTTGCCTTTTGAATATAACTACTCTAATGTTTGTATCATGTATTAATATCCTATCATCGTTTTCGTTATGTGTGGGCATATTCTCACACTCATTGCTTACAATTAACACAGCGTTTAACTGTTATTAACTCAATTTGCTATTAACTCAACTTATTCATATGTTTTAAGTATGGCCACATTATTGCTTACAGTATAGATAAATTAGGTATGGAATAATATACATTGATAATAATAACAAAACTATATATACGATGCACTTCACTTACGTTCAAATGAAGATTATTCAATTCAAATTTAATATGTGCAGACTTTCTTGTAGATTTAATAATTTAAATTATAGTTGACTGATTAATTTTTCCACTTTTTGACTCGTTTCTATATATATGGTATAAACTATACTTGAGAGAAAAAACGATATAAAAATTCATGTGTGCAATAAATATATTATGATATAATTAATATTATACATTCTCATGTATGGCAATCTATCAAAACTTGTTGTGTGCATAGATTTTCTTAATGATAATTTATTTTTTATTATTTTTGATAGTTTATATTTTACACTTTTTGAATGCGCTCGTTTCTCTTGTAAATATATACTGTATATACATACACGTGTTGAAAACTACAAGGAAAAATTTATTTTGTTAGGATTTATAACTATAAACAAGTGAAATTGAAAGAGAAACTTGTCGTATAGTTAATTAGAAAAATACCACTTAATCGGCAAACTTTTAGCCTGTCGGTTAAACGTTAAGAGGTAATAAGTGAATTAACGTGTTAAAAATTTTCAACGCAAAATATTTTTTTATGTTTGTTAAACTTATATAAGTTATTATATATATCAAGTTTTAAAATAAAAAGTTAATGTAATAAACGCATTTTTAGCTTTAATTAAAGGCTTTATAGAATTTTTAATGTTAGGAATTACCATTGACTTGATAGAAGTACATTTTAGCATTCTTTTTAAAATTTAACTAGATTTTGAACATCTTAGACTTTAACAACAATATAATGAATAATTATGGAAACACAAATTCTATGTAATCGTTTTGTTTATCTGCGGGCACTTTCTCATAGTCATTGCTAACGTATAGCATAGCACAGAGATTAACTCTGTTATCAATTCATTTTGCCATACACTTGATAATTACATATATTTACATATTTTGAATATGTCCACATTTATGTTTAGAGTATTTCAGTTTAAGTTTAAGTTTTGGCCACATTTATTATGGCATTCTATCTAAAGTTCTTGTGTTTAGATTTTATCAACAAATATTTTTTTATTATTTTTGAATGTTTATATTTTACACTTTTTGAATGCGCTCGTTTCTCTCGTAACAATATGACTAACTAAACGTGTTAGAAAAAACTATATAAATTTTCGCATCAACACACTATCAATTTTTATCATAACATTAATCTAATTTTTGCAATGGATTCTACATTTGTTTAAGATATGATCAAAAAAATTTGAGGTTAAACGTTTTAAAATAAAATCAATACGATAATGCAAAAACTTTAAAACAAAAACTATCTAGCTATTAGCACATTTCTTAAATATATGGAATGTTTAAAATTTTAAAATTTTCTAATATTATTAACTATATTTTTTCAATGTTAAAAAATTAGACTTTTCTTATATAATTAATTATAAATTTTTGAATGATTGAAATTTAAACTTTTCATAAATAATAAACTATAATTTTTAATGGATAGAAATTAAATAGAAATTTAATTTGAAATTATTTAAGTAATGTTTTAAATTTACTCTTTTCTTATATAATTTGATGAAAAATCTAGATAAAATAGGCAATATTGGGAAAAAATGATAAATATTGTAGTCAAGTATTTTATGAATTCGTAAATAAAGGAACTAAAATTGTAAATAAGTTTATGTTAATAATAACGAATAATGTGTAATAGGAATTTTATGATTTATATATGAGTTGCTATGACTTTGTAGATCAGTCTTTGTCGAGATGTAGCTACAAGTCTATTGTTGTGTGTGTGTGTAACTTAAATGTTAAATGTCTTCATAATTAAATTAGATTTATTCTAAAACTCCAATTACTTCAATATTAATAATACAAGTTATCTTACCAAACGCAACAATATTCAATACATTAATGATAATGTTATTTTAATTAATTTCACAACTAATTCTATTTTAAATTAAATGGATTTTAGATTTAGATAATCATAATTGTAAACTGTAATGTTCTCTCGAAGCTCAGTTTTATCAATTTATAAAACAAGGTGAGTATAATATTATTGGACTCCGTCAAGTTCACAAATATTTTTATATTTTGATTCTAATTTACTAATCGCTATTAGAGTAAAACCTTTATACCGGACAAACATTTTGTTTACAATCGACTAAATTACATTTTATATCTCAACTGTCTGAACGGTTGATACAAAGCAGCAAATAAAATAATGATTTAACAAATTAATGACGTTACGAATTGCGAATTAACATTTGAATTTATTTTATATTAACCCTACTAATCCTATAAACATTTTAACGAGGATTTTGTACAAAATTAAACGATCGCAACGTTTTACTATTTCATTAATGAATTCACAATCCCATTACTATTTTAGTAATCAACTCTTATAGATTCGAAAAAGTATCAATCAAAATACTGTAGCGATGCATATTTTTAAACTAATCATGACAAGGAAATTCATATATAATATTCATTTATAAATTTCATTAATATTCATGTAAGATTCATTTATAATAATTTTTTTATCGATTAGAAGGTAAAACTCTGAGAATTATTTTTGAAGTATTACTGCTAAAAACTAGTTGCTTTGGCAAACTTTATAAATCAATATAAATAAATATTTTGAATTTAAAAAATTTAAAATATTTTTTATTTATATTAATGTTTTTGGGAAATTTTTATTCAACTTTGATTATTTATTGAGGCTAAATTATTGTTCGGTCTACCATTAAAAAATTTCGATAAAATTTAGGGAATTTTAGTAATATTAAATATTTTTTATTATCGTATAACCTGAAAAGCAAGTTTTTATCAAACCTGAGTGAAAACTTTAAAACATTATAGTTTTTTATGTTAACTATCTAGCTATCAGCGCTTTTCTTATATATATATAATGTTTAAAATTCAAACTTCTCTTAAATACTTAGCTATAATTTTTTGAATGCTTTAAAGTTTCACTTTTCTTATTTTTATGGAATGTTTAAAATTATAAAATTTAGAAAACAAGTTTTTATTAATAAAAATGCTGTGTAATATTCTTAATCACTATGATTTGTTAAAATTTATTATAATTAATTTATTTCTATTATTTAACGAAAACATTATCGATTATATTTTAGACATAACTTGGAAATTTATAGTTTTTAAAACAAAACATTTCAAGTTAATTTTTTGTCACGTTTAAAACTTGAAAATTAAATTAACTTAAGAATTTTAATTCATTATAGATTAATCGCCAACATAAAGTTAGCTTTGTTTTTTATTATTTCTGTTTGATTTAAAACAATCCATAAGTATCTAAAGTTTATTACCGAACAGAATAATATTAAGAGCCAGTTTTCAAGGTAATTTAAATTTTAAAAATGTATTGTATATATTTAGGTAAAATAATAAATCAAGGAAATCATTTTATTGTTAACTAATATAATTGTTAAATATTTTAAGTTACTTTTTATGTCATAAAGCAATTTTTATTTGCCAAATGTCTAAACGGGTTTGCAATTAATGGTTTTTAGCTCAATTTTTTAACAAAAGGCGAACATATGGATTTGACGATGTCCGTTTGTCTGTCTATCTGTCCATCCGTCCCAGTGTCTGCAGCCTTATGTTACAGCTGTTTTCAAGTACTTTTCACAGAACCGCAAATACATTTCACAAACATAGCGCGCGAACCAGAGATGTGCAAATACATTTCACAATGCGTCAAATACATTTTACCCAACTAGTTTTTAGCATAAGAACCGCATTATGTTCTAACGATATGTGTATTATTTTAAATATTAAAATTATTTATTTATCAATTAAATGATTTATATATATTTTTAATCAAAATAATTATATCTGTGGAAAAGTAAAAACACAAAATTTGAAAACAGCTGTAATTATGTGTTTTCACTTAATTCTTATATTATTTAAGGGATTTGAAGTTTTTCAATCTTTGATTTAAAACTTGTATATTTGTTACCGTCATATATGCATAATCCTTTAAAAAATTGAGCTCTCTATGAATGTGTCGTTCTTGTTTATGAATATAATAGTTATTTACTTTTCAGTTTTTAGGATTTCATAGACTAACTATTAATTTTATAATATTACATCGGAGAGCATAATTAAGAATAACAATTTAAACATTGAATATAACTTTATAACGACATTAATTGTAAATATTTAGTAAAATAATGAATTATTAAATAGCTCACTTTTTTATATAAATGTTAAGCTTTTGCATTTTAAATACATTACGAAAGGCGAATTACACTTGAATTTGTTTTATAATTCGACTACTAATCCTATCAACTTTTTGGCTCACTTTACTAAAAAAAGGCGAACTAGGGATTTGACAATGTCTTGATCTATTTAGAAACATTGTTCCTAATGTCCAAAGAAAACATTCATATATTTCTTTTATTATAATATTTATAACATTAATAAACTTTTGAAGTGACATAATTTGAAGAAGTGAACAGTTATATATTTAAGTTGAATGATTATATTAATAAATGGATTAATACCAACTTGCAAAGTGATAACGCGCACAATAAATTTTTTATCTGACTTTGCAAATTTGTCAGATATATGGATTTGGGTATGTCCGTCCGTCCGTCCGTCCGTCCGTCTGT
>JAQIXJ010004624.1:0-10525 GCA_034700185.1 Phthiracarus laevigatus | reverse complement strand
AATTAGAATAAGAAAATGGCAAAATCCCTTTATTAAAGTAAAGATTAAAATCCCTTAATTAGAATAAGAGTGCGGACGGACGGACAGACAGAATACCCAAATCCATATATACAATTTTGCAAAGTCAGATAAAAAATACACCTTTCTCAATTCTCAAAACTTATCCACTTATTTAGATACATCAAAGTAAATTAATTGCAATTAATAATATTAATGTAAAAGACAAAGTTTAATTACAATTAAAAGCACAGAAGAGTTGCAGGAAGGAAACTAGAAATATATATGCCAGCATTTAATATTCTGTAATAAATTCCCTTAGCATAAAGTCATTAACATTATATCAAGATTTGAAAAAATTCATTCTAACGAATATTATTACTTTCATATATTAATTACTTACTAGCTTCTAAATAAATAAATCAATTAATTAATGATTAACAGAAAATTCTTTCTATATATATTTAATTTTCTGAAGAATATATATAAAGAATAAATATAAATACTTAATATCAAGGGTTTTAAACTTATTTTAAAATTACTTCAAGTTTATTGAATGTTCATAATAATTATTTTTGTCTCTCTGGTGTTAATAAAAACATTCCGACATTCAAATATCAATTCGACTGTTACAGTATTGGAAAGTGAACTATAAAATTGTTAATTATAACCACAACCATTTAACATTCAAAATGTTAGTACGGTATACGTTATATACAAAATTTATTAATTTCTAATTAATTGGATTATTGCAATTACATAAATAATTTTATAGTTGTGTCAATTAAATTATTTTATCTGAAGATTACAAATTGTTGATAACGATAAAGTATTTAAAGGATTACTCACTAACTCTTTATTTCCTGTTTTTTAAAATTGATTTATTATCTTTATTGCAAGAAATAACTAATTAAACAACAGAAACAGTTAACTCTTTATTAATATAACTTTTTGTAATTATAAATTCAATTAAAATTGTAAAAATTTACAATATTTTTGTGCGATTAGTTAAAAAATGAAATTAAAACAATTTCTTTCATTACATTAGTGATAAGAAATTAAAATTCCAAGAATTACTTTTAACGGTAAATACCACGAAATAGTCACTTCCTATTATAACGCGAAATTGTACTTAACATAATATAAATCATTTTTATAAAATACAGTACTATTAAGATAAAGGTATTGTTAGATATGATTCATTTTATCATGTCTCGTATCAGACTATTATTTATTTGACAAAAAAGAATTGGCGACAGATTTAATGTGAAAACAGTTGACGTTAAAAACATTTACAGCAATTAGGCGTTAAATGTATTGTAATTTACTATTTCATTGTTGAAAGTATTTTTGTTGGATTGATTCGCAATATTGCATTGCATTCCCGTTTGTTAATATATTTTGAAGTTTCTGTCATTGCGTTGTCAATCGAAAAAGTACGCGCATATATCTTAAAATACCTGAATAACTAGTGATATCTGAAGGTCACGCAGACTAGTAGTTTAATGCGATACTAGTATTACTCAACTCGAGTTTTTATGCGATCATAATTATTTTTAATTACATTAGATTAATAGGTGAACAATTAAAAATCGAAACACAATATAATTTCAATGTCGCATATTTTTAACATGATTTAAACAAAAAACTATTATCAATAGTTAAAAAATGTTTACTTAAACATTAATCTAGCATTTTTGTTTTTGAAATTTATTATTCGAATCTTAGTAATTTTTTATAGCTTTTCGTATTCGGCAAAATTATTTAACAAAACCTTATTACTCTATCAAATTTTTTGTCTGATTTAAATTCGCCTTTTGTTTATTATAATTATCAGTACAATTGAGACACATTACATTAATTATGCATCATAAAGAGAGTCAAAATTATAGCATTTAGAGCATATAAAAATAGCGTTATAAATGACCAAAATAGCACTTAAAAATAGCAATTATATATTTTAAAAAATTACTTTAAGGTTAATCTTTTTCTTAATACTAACATTTTCTTAGTTTATTTTGTAAAGAAATTTTAAATTTTTTTAAAAATAATTTGTTAGGAATTTTCGATGGTATTGGGGAAATTTAGATGAAGGGGTATCAAAAACTATTTAATTTAATTAATTTAAACCAAATTATTTCGGTTTCAGGGAAAATAGCATTTATTAGCATTTTTAAATTTTATAGCATTTATCAATAAAAGTAGCAGTTAATAGCATTTATAAATGAAGCTAAAACAACTCCAAATTATGTAATTCGTGCTCATATAACAATTATATGCTTACAATTTATGAAATAAAAAAGTAGCAAATTCTATCTTTTTGACTCTCTAATCATTAAATATTTATTTGTTAAATATTTATTTACAGATCGTAATTAACAATAATAGACCCATAAATATTTACTTGGGTGATAAAAATACCGTAAATTTATTAATTAGAAAACATTAGTCCGGAATAATGAATGCTGGAAACGTCCAGTAAAAAAATAATGAAATATATATACAGTATATGGGTGTGAAATATACGGTAATTTAACAATAGGCAAACTTTACATGGGTTGCGGACATAAGATATCGATATCATACCAGGGTGTCCCAGTCTTTGGTGGTCTAGAAGGGGCCTTATTTCAGTTTTTTAAATGGAGTCAAACAAATTGGATTTAAGTAGAAATGCACATTTTAACTCTTTAACTTTTAACTTAACAGGTTAACACGTTAAAGTTAAAGAATTTGATGTGAGTTAAAGTTGAAGTTAAGAATTTTGTAACTCAAGGGGTGAAAAAAAATTTCAAGCTAACCGGTTAACTCGAAATCAGATATCTTTTATTGAATTTTGCTTATAAATTATTATTCAAAGTAAAATATATTTCGTATAAACTTATTGTGTTACAAGCAGGGTGTCCCAGCTTTGAAGGTCTGGATGGGGTCTCATTTTGGATTTTTCCAAAAATCAAGGTGGGGGGTCAAACTCATCGGATTTAATCTACAATTTTTGGATTTTTCGGCAAAAAAGTGCAATTTTATGATTTCAGATTTTCATAGGGGTATACCCTGTCAAGTCCCACTCTGAGAGACCCAGTTTCACGCACATTAAAAAATCTAACTTTTAAAATGAATATTAAACCCAATGAATTCAATATTAAATGTTTCGATTATATTCTAGACTTAATCTTTTCCATCGTTTTATGTGAACACGTAAAAGTGTTGATTACAATAAAAAATTCGGGAAGTTCATAAGGGCAGGAGCTACAGAAATACAGCATCAAAGCAAATTAAATATGCACATATAGGGTATATTTAATTTATTTATCAATTACTTTATAAAACTTCGTTTAAACTTTAATCTAAGTGGTAAAACAAATAAAGTGAACAATAATATATTATTCGCATGCATTATCTTGAACGGTCTCTTTCATTCGGTAAAATCTGTTTTATTTCTCTCAATCAAAACAAATAAAGAGAATCAAACAACATGATAAGATCGCTCAAAGGCAATTTAAGTTTGGGAATGATTACCATAACTATGTTAAATATAAGCCATATTTCATTTTAATTACTAGTGTCTGTTTGTTGTAAAACAATAGTTTAAAACTTTATTATTTTTTCCAATTTAAAAGTTTAATATGTACTCTATAAATATTTTACGCTTGAGTTGAACTTCTTTAAAACTTAAACAGAATGAGAATATGAATCACACCAACTCATTCCATTCCCTATCCCTCCCTACCCGCCCACACCATCGAATGACACCTCATTTAACTTCGATTTTTTAGCTGAGTTGAATGATATAGGTGTCGAACGGCATTTTAAAATTATTTTTGACCCCTCCTCATTAAGAATGTGCTTGCCACCTCGAATCCAAATTACGTGCACGCCTTTCAAGCTTCATCCATTGATATAGGTGTCGAGAGGGTGGACGCTGAGAAGGGCCGATTATAATTGAATTTTTACACCCAATTTTTTCAGGAGGGGCCCCACCGCTTCGAAACCCACTACTTGACCTTTCCTTTTCAAGCTGAATCTATTGACATATGTGTTAAGGGGTGCGACCCCCAGGGGAGGCGTCTATAAAGGTCTTCACAAACAGACAGACAAACAAACACATAAACAAATTTTGTTGTTTATATATTATGATTCCCCAAAACAAATCTCGAGCTTTGAACAGAATGTTCGAATCACTATTAATGTTAAACAATAAATATATATTGGTATTGCGTAATGTGGATGTATGTGTGAGTTGCGGCGCAACATGAGTGGGATGTGCCAAAATCCCAAATAACAGTCACTGCTCAACACACTGCAAAAGTAACTTATTCATTCATTCATGTACTGTATAATTAACTTCCTCTATTCAGCGCAGTAAAACATTTTTGAAGTTAACTTGAAAGTAGCAAAAAAGTATATGTCATACCAACATAAATACTACAGTAAAAACTTTGCAAATTTTTCAGTAATTTTGCAAAATTGGTTCAATCTCTAAGTTTCGGACTGTTGTTGATTATATGCGAGAGATAGTGTTATGTTGCTATGTAAGCAGTGAACGCAATCAACGCAATCAACGCAATAAACGGTATAACATGCCAGTAGTGCCTAAAAGTCTGAACGTAGAGCCGGTGTATAACATATCCGCTAACAATGCAAATATGAATATGAATGATGGATATAGTAATAACAACTATATGAACGTCAATGGAAACATCAACGGTATCGTCAATGTGTCCGAAGAACAGTTGGAAGAGATCACGCATACGCTGCGCGTGGATATGATGACCGATTCATTGAATAATATGAATCACGAGTTGTCCACATCCACGTTATCATCGAACGCGTCGACCACAGCTAATCACGAATCACCTGAAAATAATTCATTGTTTGGTGTATTATTGGTTGACGAACGCGTTTCACTGCGAAATGCTCAGCACAGTAGTGATCAATACGAACCATACTATAAAAATGCTATGATATTGGGTTCTATTGTTTTGCCATTATCACCAAACGAGTGCAATGGTGAACAACTTCGTCGCTATTTATTAAGTCAATTACCAATTGTGCCCAGAAATTTCAGTTTTCTTTCCAAAGAAGGGTAAGATTTAAGTGTTAATTTAGTTAATAGCAATATAGTATCCAACAAAAATTATATACAGTATTGTTTTATTATATAATTCTATGGGATTGTAATATTTTCTGTTACTTAAGTTACTTTATTAGTTGTTTCTTATCTTTTCGTGAAAGAAAGGGAGAGAATAGATAAGAAGTACTGTATTTATTGCGTTCACATTCTATACAGTAAGCATTTATTGTTGCTTAAGAAACGTAATTATTTAGATTTATAATAGGCTTTTCTATTCAAGAAAATATATATTTATTATAATTGTTGTTTCGTTAAGCTCTCTATTATCAAAATTTTATGGATCGAAATTATCTGTTACTGTTACTGCCAAAAAAATAAATACTTGGAAATTTTAATTTATTGCAATATAAAATAAGTTAAAATTATAATTTAAACTTAATTGGATGGCATAATTTATTTAACCTAATTTTAGACAACTTGTTTGTATAATTTCGAAAGTTCTATCTCATGCTTTTTTAGAATAAAAGTTGAACTAAACTTTTTAGTTTAAATAAATTTTTTCGTACCAACTTTTGTAAAGCTTTAAAATGTTTGCAACACTTAAGCGCATCCTAGAGGGTTACAAATGCAGTAAATTTTTGTTTAAATCTAATCGATTCACTAAACCCATGTCGGAACACTCTTACTGTATGTAAAATAAATATACTTCAATGTATGACAAGGTTTCTAGTGGTGTTATTTTCGTTTTTGGAACCGACACATGTTTTATGAATCATAGTTAGGTAGACAAACGCTCATACAATTTAAACGTCAACACTCTTCAATTTTAAGCCATTAATCCTAACTCGTAAATAATTTCTATACAAAAATTTTTTTTAGCGACGAAATAAAATATCCCTAAGACTAATTTATAATAGAGATTAAAATTAATTACAATCGAACATAAGCAAAGTAATTAAATTTAATTTTGGAGCAATATTTTTTTTGTGAAAAATATATAGAGAAAAATTATTTTTAGCGATTTGATTGCTTAAGATTAAAAGAAAAAGAATCTATAAAAAATTAATTTTTTAGTTAGTTTCAATTCGAATGCAAATTCATAATGATTTGCAATACTACACTAATTTAGAAATGTTTTTAAACAAATAAATAAAAATCATATTTAATATACGTATTAAGCAGAAATATTTCAATGTAATTCGACACTCTATTAAAATAAAACAGTTATTTTGCGTTGAATTTTATTGAATTCTGTAGGAATTCTAAATTTTTTCATTGAAGTGCAATTATGTCATTCAAGTTAACATTTAAATCAGGATTTTCAAGGTAACCGGAAATTAACCTTTATAAACCATTTTGCAATGGTTTAAACACTATTTGTGAGTTTTGCCAATTTATGGAACTATATATAGCCATATAATGAAAATGTTGGCTTTTGATTTGTTTTTGACTTTTAAATAATAAATCCACCCAATAAATAGATTAGAAAACCCAGTGTAGTTTTTCAAATAGTAATATCTTTTTACCGCCGATTTTGATAGCATTAAATTTTAAATAATTAACTTTATGGCTTTGAAGTAAAACTTTCAAATAGTTAGCTTTGGATACTTTCTTAGTTCTTATAACTGAGCCTTATAAAACAAAAACTAAAAAATTTCATTTTTAAGTAAATATCTATTTACGAACAAATTTTGGCATAATATTTTGTTTAAAATTTATAATTTCCAGTGATATAAACAAATATTTAACTTCATTGTAAATATTGTGAAGTTACAGGTCGGCTAGATTTTTGGAAAATATTTTAGCTCATATTTTGTTACTAAAAAATTTATTTGTTAATGTGGTTATTCTCTCTTTTTGCGTCAACCTTACGACAAAAATAAACTTTACCCTGAATATAAGAATTGAATTTTTAATTTAAATTCAAATAATACTGTAGTTATATTTACTTATTTTAAGCATTGTCTGAGTTGAGGTAAAAACTTCTCCATCAACAATATAGTTGTTATTTCAATATTAATTAGGCGTAGACTATAAAGTAGCGTTTACTGTAACAGGTATTTAAAATATTAATATATTGTTTTGTTATTCGAAAACAAACTTAAAACTGCTTATTAGTATGACTTATCATTTATTAAATATTAACTTATTTGTTCTGCACTCGCTTTAAACAATAGGAAATTAACACATGATCTTAAAAAAATAGGTTTAAAGTGTATATACAATTTGTCATTTTATAATACTCACGAGTCAGATAATACTTTTATAATACTTTTTTATCTGACTGCCTGAAGCAGATATATGGATTTTGATATTTGTTTGTAATCTTATATTAATAAAAAGATTTTGTTCTTTATATTAATAAAGGGATTTTTCAGATTTCTTAAATTAATAAAGGGGGTTTCAGGATCAAAGCAACCAAAAACCAGGTCAAAATGGTTAGAATCGGGTTAAAATTGTCCAAATTCAGGTAAAAATCGCCAATAAACCTGGTCGAAATTGCCAAAATTATGATCAAAATGTTTTTTTAAACTTAGCTGTAATAAAAGTATAAAACCCGGGATTCAGCTTTAGTTTTTCTATCTTAACTAAAATTAAATATATAACTCAGGTATAAATTAAATAGTATGTGTAATAGAGCAGAATATCCCGTTTTAAGTGGGCATATGCCGTTCAAACCGAATGTTTTATTATGATGAATATAAATTAATTATCCAAAAATTATAGTAGAATCTACTGGGATATACGGCTTATATTCAGTATAACTTGAGTATTATGTAAATAATAAGAATTTTCTATACAACTAATATAAAATAATGGTTGGGAGCGAAAGAAGAAATCGAGCGACTATTTACTAACTAAAATTGACATTAAAAGTTCGATATTACAGTATGTATGTATGACCGTTTCGGTCTTTTTTATTATCAAAATAGAAATTTTACGCTTTCAAAGCCAACAATAAATAAACTAATTAAAAATTAAATACAATTTTTATTAGTTATAATTGCTATCGAAAAATTAATTAACGATTCTTAATAATTATACAAAACTCCGATTCAGTGCATAGAAATATAAAAATACAAGTTTATACAATACTAGTTTATTAAATTAGGAAATTAAAGTAAATGGAATCGATTCTGAACTTGAAAGTTTTCGGAAGTGGAAAATAGTTAAAATTGGAATTTACATGCAAATTAAAAACCAATTTATTCAAATCCATGAATGTATTATAATTACTAATGTAATTTCACCATTAAATGCTATATACCTGTAAGGTAAAACGAAAAAATTATTTTTAAAAGAATCGGTTGATATCCGAATCTATTATTAGGATAGAAATTTATTGCATCTTATGTAAAAGGAATTGAAAATCATAATTTCATTCTTGTGGAAAAGGAAGAATTTTTATTAAATCTGACCAATAGGCCCTTCAATATAAACTTACTTTCACAAAATTAATACATTGAAACGTTGACTGACGCCTACAGCTGTACTAAGACCTCAAAGTTTGGGTTAAAGATAGTATAACTTATATGTAATGATGTTATGGTTAACAGCTTACGGTTAGAAACAGCAGTCTAATTTACTGGTGGACCATATAATCTCATACTTAACACTTAACACCAAAAAAAGTTTAATTTTCAATAAACGTGTATGTTTAGTATGTTAAAGCAACTTTATTTTATGGTATACCGCAAAATTCGTTATAATTAAATCCCCGAACCATAATTTGTCTTCAAATCATAAATTTGTTTTAAAGTAAACACATTTAAAAAAATGGTGTAACTAACTATCTATAATTGTTGAAGTAAGTTGTTTTTAGAAAGTAATTTTAAACAAAACGATTTTGTCGCTATAAAAATAAAATTAACAGACATAGTAATTGATCCCAAAACACATGGTTTCGCAATCACTCTACTGTTCCGATTTATTTTTATAAATATTGTAAACTTTTTATTTAAATTACGTTTCACTGCAGTTATTATTGAGTATTATATTTAATTATTTATTTAAATGGTTAATTTTAAATTTCTTTTGGTAATTTCAAATCATATTCCTAATAAGCGTATTTGATTAATACGTATGTGTATATAAATTATAACATAGCACTGTAACAGTACGTTATATCAAAATAAGCAGAAAACTTAATATAAAAATAAAGCTGAATCAATAAAATTAATCATTATTAAGTTATTCTAAATTTCCATATTAAAATAATTATTATACAGTAGCGAAACGTTTTACTTATATAAATTTTATAAATGATATATTTTTTACAATATTTTAATGTCACGGTAAACAATGACGAAAAATTTCTTTGAAAAAAGTCAAAGAACATCGTACTTAATAATTATTTTGATAAAATTAAATGCTTTAAGTAAACATTAATGGAATAAAATTTATTTCGAAGAAAATTAAATTGATTTATTCTTTTAAATTTTGAAATTTTTGAAAGTTATAACTTTAGAATGAAGCAACTGTTTCTTATATTAAAAAGAATGTTAGAAAATTTTCTTTAATATGCTGATCATAACCAAGATTATTAACGACGATTTTGTGTAAATAAAACTTGTAAAAATTTAATTAAGAAATGAAATAGAAATGCATTTTAGCGAAATTTCATTTTTATATAATAATATTGTTATAAAGCGTAAAATTTATGAAGCATTATAGTAAGGTAAATCTATTAGAATACATGTCGATTAAATAATACGTGTTTGCGTCCTTTTTAACCCCTAACTTAAAATTTCACTGCGTACTCTTAAACTCTTAAAGTTTGGTCAAAATTGGATCCACCGTTGCCATTGTATTGCATGGAACATAATTATACAGTAAATTAAAAGTAAACTTATTTTAAATACATACTTTACTTATTAATATTTTAGACTTTTTTTGTTAATTTTTTGAGTAAACTTGTATTTAATTTGGTTATCATATAATTAATTTTAATTATTAGGTAAAATTAAAGTTTTTATATCAAGTGAACCCTCAGACGTCACTACTGGTGGTCCCAAAACAAACTAAAACCGAATACTATTTGTGAAAATAGTATAATGACTTTTGGTCTTTTTCTCTACTATCCTAAAATTTTAAGGGAGAACAGTGTCATTTTGTTTTTCTTGTAGAACAAAGTTTTTGACATGAAAAGTATTCAATTTAAATTCTAGTTTGCCTTTTAATTTTATGTTTTACACGTTAAATCTTTTCATGAAATTACTTTTAAAGACTTTTTAACTTTTTTTTAAAAAAAAAGTTAAGCTATTTTATAAATTGGTCGGTTTGTCTTAATTTTCTTATTAATACAATATGAACTTTTAATTATATATGATTTTTAAATTAAAGGCTAATAAAAAAATGTACGCTTTTAATAATAATCTGATTTTATGCTTCAAATAATAATTGTGTTGAACCGAATCATTGCACTAATCAACAAGTAAATTAAATAATTAATTAACA
>JAQIXJ010004623.1:0-10525 GCA_034700185.1 Phthiracarus laevigatus | reverse complement strand
CCTGAACAGAAGCGCCGAGAGCTACGGCTTCATCTGCATTCACTGTGTAATTAATTTGTCGGTTCGGAAAGATTTCCGATAACATTTCTCGGATCTTTGGAATTTTAGATGAGCCACCGACCAGTACCATATCATCGATATCACTATGTGTCATGTGTGCCTTATCTAATGCATCATTTAGGAGTGTTATAGTCCGCTTAAATAGAGGATAATTAATCTTTTCAAATATCTCTCTTGTAATTTCGATTCGTAAATCAAGATTCTTGTGAAATTTATCGACAATAATTGTGGCCGTATACCTGGAGGATAAAACCTTTTTCTTCTTTTCGCACTCGCATTTTAATCTATAGAATGAGACTGAACCTTCTTGTGTGCTATTTTTCACCCGAATCTTGTTTATTTTATCAAATTCATTGAGACAGTGTTCCATTAAATTTTTGTCGAAATCATCACCACCTAAATGGTAATCACCGTTTAATGATATAACTTCAATTTTTTCAGCTTCAATTAAAAGCACTGCCACATCGAATGTTCCACCACCGAGATCGAACACAAGAACATTTCTAAAGATAATAAACATTTTTATTATATTTATTGTCGAAAAATCATTTAATAAATAATGAAATAGTAAAAAGTAAAAAGATTATAAGGCAAAAAACTAAAATTTGCGTGAGAATAAAATTTCAATTAAAAGCTTTAGCAAAAAATATTTTTACTTATTATAAGCTCATTAATAAAACCTTTTGTCTTTATTCGAGTTTTTGAGCTTAAAAGCAAGCGCAGCAGCGACTGGTTCTGGAATAATATCCAACAAATTCAATCCAGCAATTTGTGCCGCATCTTTCGTGGCTTGTTTTTGTGAGTCATTGAAATAAGCGGGAACTGTTATCACAGCATTTGTAATTGGAATTCGGAAATGTTTTTGGGCTACTTTTTTCATTTCAATCAATACTTTAGCCGATATTTGTTCGGCAACAAACGATCTAAATCTTCCCCTTGATTTGACTTCAATAACTGGTTTATTGCTATCATCGCCTACTATTTTATATGGCAAATACTTCATATCGTCCTGCACTGAAGTTTCATTAATGTTTCGACCAATTAATCGTTTGATCGAAAAAACCGTATTCCTCGGATCAATAAAACTATTCTCTTTCGCAATTGTGCCCACAAACTCTCCTTCATTAGTGAAAGCTACCACACTTGGTGTTGTGTTCGAGCCTTCGTTCTGAATAATAATTTCTTGACCGAATGGTGTACCAGGTTTATAATACGCTATCACTGTGTTAGTGGTGCCTAAGTCTATCCCAATCGCCGGTATTGCTGGCGTATTTTTATTATTTTCCTCCAGAATTAGTAGAAATGTTTTCTCCAACGATGCAGTAATTAAATTTTTAAACATTTCCATTGAAAGACTTGAATTTTTACATTTGAAATGGGACACAATAGATGCGATTGTTTGATCGTGAAATTTTTTTAAATTAGCTTTGGATGTGTAACTATTACCGGATAAATATTTTCCCATTTCTTCGCGATACATCACTTTTACGTCTGGCAATAGATTTTGCATTTCTGCTTTTTGTTTATCGAGATGTTCTTCCAACAGTTCCTCGAAATCTCGAAGAGAGCTTTGGGTGTTTTCTTCAATTTCTCTTATGTACGGCGTTATTAATTGTTTATTTGTGAAAAGTGATTTTGATTTAAACTCATTGATCACTTTTTGTTTAATATTTTCATGAAGTGTTTCCAATACATTTTTGTTTTCAAGCTTTTTGTAAGCTTTAAACATTTCGTCTTCATATTTTTCCGACATTTCTTTGCTCAATTTTCTCGCATTTTCATGAATTTGTTTCTTGTTTTTGGAATTAGTTTCAAGCAATATTTTGTGTTCAATAGAAAGTAGATTGTTTAGTTGAGTTAAATATGTTGCGAATGACGGTGTTTTCGTTGTAGGCTTTTGTTCAAAATTATTTATTATTTTATCCATTTCTTGTTCGCTATGATAAGTAAACTTTTCAATTTCAACATATTGATTGTCGTTTAATAACTTCTCCATAACCTGTAAAATATAACTCATGGACTTAATACATATTTAAGCAAAAAATTTACCAACAATTTTAGAAAAATGCGATCAATAATGCAATTTACTTGCAAAGTCTATCATAATTTTGATAAAATGATTCTTAAAGTATTTCAAAAAGCAAATAAAGTTCACTCTTATTATAATTGAACTTTTACTTACCTGAATGTATTTATCTTTACTCTTTTTGATTTCTTGTTTATAATTTGATTCTATGTTTTCGACCATTTCTACCTGTTTCTTCAATAATCCATCAAAAATTAACTCAATTTTTGCTTTTAATTCTATCAGATACTTGTCAATGAAATTGTCATCTTTGTTAATACAGTTTGATTTAAACTTATTAACCGCAATGTTTAACGTAAGGATGTGATAGTTGTTTAGACTTTTTATGCTTAAATATGTTTCCATATGTGATTTCATTGTGGTTTCATAAAGGCTGATTGACTTATTCAGCTCCGTATATATTTTGGCAATGACTTTATTTTCATTATCTTCGATTTGTTGCTTATATTTGCTATTTATTTCTTGCAATCTTTCCACAAACAGTTCGTTGCAAACTTTATCCTCACTTTCTGATCCGTATACACATTTTTGTAGAAACATCCCTTGCGCTTCGATTTCAATTTCCTTTTTTTGCTTTTGAAAATCTTTTCTGTTTAAATAGGGATTTTTAACGAATAATTTTTGAATTGATGATTCATAAAAAGAAATGGATTCGGAAACTGCATTCGAATTTTTTATTTTGTTCTTTTTTTCTTCATTAATTTTTCCGCCAACTCTTTGTTTGAAGGCAGTAACTGAATTTTCGATGAATAGTTTTAACTTAAATGAAAAATGAATTTTTATTTATTTAATAATGAATTATTTAAATTTTAAATCTTTTTAAGATTTTAATTTGTTTGAACTGGAAATTTAAAAATTCATTAAATTCAGTTAAAGTCAGTTTTTAGATTAAATTTCTTGTTTATTTATATACTCGGTTTTAGTCTATGAAATTGCCCCCAATTTAAAAGGCCAAAGCGGGCCGCCGTCGATTTCTGTCGGGCTTTGTCTAGCTCGGGCCTTAAGTTAAAAAACTGTTCGGGCCGGGCTTTTGTACATAAAAATAAAAAGCCCGAAAATTTTAATTTTTTTGTAAATATACAAAAATTCTTAAAATAATACAATATCATTAAAATTAATCATTATTTGCAAATTAACATAAATCAAATACAATTATAACCAAGTAAGATAGATAAAAATTTAAGACAGAATTTAATTTTGTGATTAAAAACATTGTTATGTAAAATCGGGCCGGGTATGGATTTGAATAATTAAACTTATCGGGCTTTCGTCGGGCTTGGGCTCAAGTCTTTCGGACTTGAATAGGGCTCGGGCCTTAAAATTTGCACATTTTTATAGCCTTCTCCTTTATCTAACCATTTGCCTAAAACCAATAATTGGATAATTTTGGTAATAAATATTTTAAATGAGATAATGCATAAATACAATAAAATTGAAAAGCCCATCAAAATTATAATCTAATATTTTCTGAAATGGGTAATATGTTTAAAAAACTTACATTTTCTAAGTCTGCTTCAAACAAATCAGGCTCTTCGCCGAAAATAGATTTAAAATTTGAAATCGAAGCAGTTTGTTCGACTTTCAACAATTCGTCAAATTCATTATTATTTTCTTCATTTCTATTCCCGTAAGCCATGAGCCTTTCTAGAAACATATCGCAGCTTTCCTTAAACTTCAGTTCTGAACATTTTTTTCTTTTGTCTTCGTTTAATTTGAATATTTGTGCGAATGAAAATGTTAAAATGTCGAAGCTTTTTACTACTAGTTGATGACAGTCTGGCGATTTCATTATAGCTTCTTTGTTAACCAGATTTTTAAACATTTGTTTTACCAGAGAGTTGTGGAAATTAACTAATTCAATCCTTGACAAATAGCCCGTTTCATTTGAAATCTTTTTTGTGAATCTTGAATTATAAGTCCCCTAAAATGATTAATTAAAAAGTTTAATCACTTAATGTAAAAAACATAAATTTACCTTAAATTTCTTAAACGGTATTAAACTGGTGTCTACATATGTGCCATCTCTTGATATCTCTTCTTTTGGATTATTTTTAAAAAAATTGAGGAATGTTTTAATATAACTGCAGCTCTTTTCTCCGGTAAACGTTTCATTTTCAATACGGGAGGATGAAATGCGATTAGTTTTAATAAATTGCGTGAAAATAGACGTTAACTCTTTATCGTTTGCATTACTGTTATTAGAATTTTGATTGCCATTTTTCATCGATAAAAATCAAAATATTTCGTTAAAATAATTTTTGAAAAACTCATAATTGAATTCTTTTGGTAAATCTTTTCTGTGAAGAGTTTCTAACAGTTCAACGCTTCTTAAATCAAACTGAATGTTATTCTCAACACTTCTTGATTCAATTAGAAATAACTGCAAAATAATTTTGATATTATTTATTTGTATAATGAGTTTGATGAAACATACTATTGATTTAAAAGGCTTCGATCTAATATTGTTGAAAGTTTCATCGATGTTTAGAAAAGTTTTGGCAAAACGCATTATTAATTCTAGTGATAGCCCATAACTGTCTTCCAATATATCGGGCACATTCAATATGAAAAAAGAAGAAACGGATAAACATAATCCGTGATAAGCAAACCAAAATTTATCTATTATTCTTCCGGCACTGCTTCCATCCGTGTCCAGAATAAATAGTGTTTTTTCACTTCCGTCTTCAAGCCGAAAGTTAAATGGGTTTGAAAGCCTAACAACCGATGTTTTTCCACTTGACTCTGCTTGAAAATTATCTGGAGCTAATTTTAGAACTTTTAGTTTGATTTTTTATATAAATATTTAAAATCAAAATCTACCTTCTTTTGAATCAATGCTTTCAGAGTCGAACCAGTCATCCTCATTATCGTCCAGCAAGTCAAACTTTTCTTCAACTTTCAACCATTTACCGTTAAATGATTCAACCAAAAGTTTGAGAATCAAATTAATAATAAAGATTCTTCTATTTTTAGAGTTTCCACATATTGTTATTATTGAAACCTGTTTGTTTTTAATAGGTTCAAATATATTGTCGATTTCGTTTTCGTCAACTATGCAAAGCGGTTCGTTTTCACTGATGTAAACAATGTCTCTAAAATTATCCATTCGTTTTAATCTTTTAAAAAAAGGTTTTTTTAAATTTATGGCTCATCAAAGATTTGATAATTGAAAGTCAATTTTAGAAAAGATAAGCAGAGAATAAGCTTTTAAAATAATAATTATAACTTACAATTAATACTGAAGATAACTGAGATTATATTTCGAAATAGTTATTAAGAAAGCATATGTATTTATACAATTTAAAAAATAGCAAATGCTATATAAACTAATTTTTATATTTTTTAGCTTTAACCCATGAATATAAAAATAAGTTAATTAATTGAATAGATTTAATAATATAAATAAAAACATAGACTTTTGTAACGAACTTCAGGTTTACTTTCAATATGAAATTGATAATAAGTTTTGCATTTTTTGCAATAACTGTCAACATATTATTAAATAAAGTAATAAAGGCAGATTAATATATTTTAACTAAAACAATAATTTAAATGAAAAACTTTTGATATAATATTAATTCATAAAACATTAAAAATTCATTTTCAAAATGGCTATATAACGTTAGTATATTATTTTACTATTTCAGACTTTTGGAAATATGCAAAGTGGTAAAAAAATCACAAGTTAATGATAATAAAGTGTGGGTAATTTTTATATTATTAAAAATTTATCTAAATTACTTATCGCTCATACACGCTTATTATCTAGTATAGGGATTTCATGGTTTAATCCCGGTTTTTCCTTTGATCACATAACCGTGAGATTAACATATAACTTCTATTAAACATAATCATTTAATAAAAAGTGGTTTTATTTTCCCGGTTTTTCTTGTTTTGGTAAATATCCCGGATTTGCTAATTATTTCAAAAAAATTCCCGTTTTTGGTATATTTAACAAGAAATTTCTAAATATAAACCAAAAACCTACTTTAAGTATTCCTATAATGATCTAAAATAGAACAATTTGATGCAATTTTGTGAAACATTTGGAAAAATAGTTTCAATAGTCTCTTATTTCTAATATTAAACGATTACTTCAAAAAGCTATTGAAGAAAAATAGACAACGTTTTTAGAAAAATAATTTAAAAAATTTTCATAATATTCAGTTCAACTTTTTTTGTAACTTATTGTTTTTAATCACAATAAAAATAAATTTTAGATCCCGGATCCTATTCCCGCTTTTGGTACATTTTTGTTCCCGGTTACCGACTTATTTGACCAGATTGTAGTCCCGAAAATCCCTATTCCTAAATAACACTGAAGTCAAGACTATATTTTCATAGACAAGGGTAACAGGCACAAAGATTACAGAGACAAAGGCTACATAGATTAGGGTTTCATAGTCTAGCGTTCCAGAGCTCGGGTTCTAGAGGCTCTGTTTCGAACACCTCGGGTCCATAAGCTCCGATAGAAAACTGACAGTGAATCAGAACCTAAGCCTCTTATATAGGGGTTGTGCTTAATACTATGAGCTAGAACTTTACAAACTTTGAATATGAGAGTAACATCCTGTCCTATAAAATTTAAGTAGTAGTCCTATCTTGTCCCGTTCTTTTATTATACTATTTTATTTTAGTGAATTAATGTTAGTTAATCGAAGAATAAGGTTTATCCAATTTTCGTTGAAAAAACTTATTCATCTCGCACCAGAAGCTTTTAAAAATTCAGAACATTAGCCTGAGGCTGAGTCTTGGATTTTGGCTTATTCTTCAAAAATTAAATTACTAGATTGGATTATATAATCTATCTTAAACTAATTTTGATACTTTTCAGCATCCATTTTAAACTTATTATTTGTAGAAAAATCTATAATTAATTTAGTAATAATAAAAAAAAGGTTTTAAATATTACTAAAGATTTAATAAATTAAATAAAAATCTACCTTTCGTAGCTTCAAGGTATCTCTATATATGAAATGGATAACAGGTTTTACATCTTTGCCATGCCTATCTAAATATTAGCAAATAAATTAAGTTTATGTCGATAAATGTATATGAATTAAAATAATTTATTTAAAAATATTAATATATATTTAATTTAAAAAATATTAAACCTCTTTTTTCATAATGGCGATATAGTGAATAAACTGAAATGCAAGATAGTTACGTTAACTTTAATGTTAAGGATTTCTTTGAAATAAGCAAAGTATTAAAAAACCACAATATAATGATAAAATGTGTGCGTACATTTTAATCTTAAAAAATGTCTAACATATCTAATTCGACAAATTTCAAGTGTTTTAAGCAAATATTTGCTATTGTCTGATAATAATATCACGTATTCATTTTAATATCTCTTCATATTTGACTAGTACACGGATCTGAAATACGTCGGGTTAGGGTCTGATATGTGATAAAATTTTTTAGTTTAATTTAAAACTTTTTTGCTGATACATTACAACTTATATCTATCCTGAACAGCGCCAAGACCCCAGCCTGTTCCTATTAATGTTCCCGTGGCCCCATGATCCGTTTATTAATATAAAGACTGAGCGGTAAGGCGAACAGACGGACAGAAGACATGGTAAAAACCATAAATTCGGCTTTTATTTAAATAAGTGAGCTAAAAATTTTTTTATTTGACTTTTAAGGCTGATATATGGATTTTACTATGTGTCAGTGTGTCTGTTTATCTGCCTGTCTGTCCCTTTATCTGTCTGTCCTTTTGTCTGTCTTTATTATTTTTTATACTAATTCATAAGCCAGGAATGAATGCAAAATTAAAAGTCAGATTCTATGTATGTTTATGCATGATTAACTCAACTTTTTTAAAATATACATTTACTATTACATTTATATAACTTGATGAAAGGCTAGTGCTTTCTTAACGATTTTACTAAAAAATCTTTTTCTAATGTAAAAAATATATATGAATAAACTTCTCTATTTTATCGTAAATAAGTATATTATTGAAAGTTAAACTATTTACTTTAAAAGAATATTTTGATAATTTAAACCTTAGAAACAAGTTTGAAAATCTTATAAAAATTTGATGAAATATGTTTCACAATAACTTTATAATATAAACTTTATATTTCTGATTTCAAAAGCAATCTACATGTCGATAAAATAAAGTAGAGCTCAATCCTCAATTTACTTTTGTTGCCGTGCACTTAATATTGTACTTTACTCATTAGTAATCTTAGTAAATAATTTTATAGCTATTTAGTCAAATTAATCTTTAAGCTCATATGCATTTGCAACCGTATTCTCATAACAAATAAAATAATTAACTGATTAAATAGCTGTCTGCTTAAATTAGTTTACCATAATAAAAATGAGTTTGTAAAGTTTACTACAACATGTATTTAAAAAAATCGAAAATTCTAAGAGTATCGGAAGCGAAATAGATATTTCGAATTTATAGACGTTTATTATAACACTATTAAATTGACGAAAAAATCAAAGACTTACAGACAAGTCTTAATGAATTAAATATCACATAAATAATAGATAGTAGTTCAAGCAAATTAAAAAGAAATACCTTAAAACTAATGGAAGAGCTTGACAGACTGGATTTAAAAGAAGATAGTAAACTTAATTCGATTAACAAAAGATAAGATTCAATTCAAAAGCTAAGCAATATTCTGCGGCAAATTCACGGCAAAGCTGTAGTAAACCTAAAATATTGCTACCAGACTGTGATTACCGAATCAAACAAAATAAAGTTAACTGAGGAAAACATTAAGTTCATGGAAAAAGATGTAAACCTATTTCTCGATGTCGAAGTGATCCGACTTGGTTTAAATGATATTATTAAAAATGTTAATTAAACTACTTTTACTCGATAATGAAAGATAACTTAAACGCAAAATTTAGTCAAATCATAAAAAATTTTAAATAGATTTTAATTTAGTTTATAATATAGAATCTCTATTGTAGATAACTTTATAAATAATAATAATAAAATATGTTTGATCTATTTAAAAAAACAAGCTCGATACGGTCATAATATTTGACTTTGTTGTTTATATTTAAGATAGTATATGGTCGCTCCTTCTTTTCTTTCGCTCGCTCCCATTATTTTATATTTTCTGTTATAAGTTAAATATTATGTTTAAATCAGATGAAATCAAAAACAATTCGCTTTATTATCGCTTTTAAGTTGCATATGCCACTAATTTTTGACATATTTGCCGAATTTTTTCTATGCTGACTAGATTTTGAGACATTTTTGAGATTATAAATCAATTTTTTTACTGCAAATAGAGGCATATGCCAGTTTTATTATTAATAAATTTTTGTCATTTTAGCATAGTTTTGCCATTTCGTCCAGTTTTTTGGCATATTTTTACAATTTTGAGTCTGTAAGTCAATATTTTTAAAACAAAAACAGGCATATGCCACTTAATTATTAATCAATTGTCATTATAGCCTAATTTCGCAAACTTTGGCTACTTTTTAGGTAATTTTTTGTCATTTTGAGTCTGAATATCACTATTTTTATGGCAAAAACAGGCATATGCCACTTAAAATATAATCTTAATTTGGTCATCTTTGCCTAAATTTTTATATTTTGGCCAGTTATTTGCTATTTTTTCTACAAAAAGAGGCATATGCCACTAAATATTTAACATTAATTTTGGTTATATTCATCATTATCTTTATTATCTTTGCCCATTTTGACGAAATTTTGTCCATTTTTTGACCCCATAAATGCCAGGGTAGTTTGAACATACTTTTTTTTGACAATATATTTTGTCCTTTTTGTCATTAAAATCCCTTTTTAGCATAAGAAATAGGTCAAACTCCCTAAACTAGAGTAAAGATCAAATTCCCTTAATTAAAGTAACAGTTTGCTCGTAAAGACGGACAGAATACCCATATCCATATATCTGAATTTTGCAATGTCAGATAATAACTCATTTAAAGTTTAAAAGTGATTTGTAAAGCTAATTAGAAATCACGATAAGGCTAGAAAATATTTAAAAAATAAAAGGTTTGTTAATAGTTAATATTTATTTAGTTATTATAATAATACTAGAAAAAAGTAAAGTTCGGTAGGCGAATATTGCTTACGTTTATGTAAATGGACTCCACCCGCCCATTTCGGACTCCACCCGCCCATGTTGGACTTCTCCCGCCCATGTCGGACTCCTCCCGCCCATGTCGGACACCTCCCGCCCATTTCGTACTCCTCCCGCAAATGTCGGACTTCTCCCGCCCATGTCGGACTCCTCCCGCCCATGTCGGACTCCTCCCGCCAATGTAAGACTTCTCCCGCCCATGTCGGACTCCTCCCGCCCATGTCGGACTCCTCCCGCCAATGTATGACTCCTCCCGCCCATGTCGGACTCCTCCCGCCCATGTCAGACTCCT
>JAQIXJ010004622.1:0-10526 GCA_034700185.1 Phthiracarus laevigatus | reverse complement strand
CTTAGGTTAGGTAAGGTTAGGTTAGGTTATTTTAGGTTAGGTTAGGTTAGGTTAGGTTAGGTTAGGTTAGGTTAGGTAAGGTTAGGTTAGGTTAGGTTTGGTTAGGTTAGGTTAGGTTAGGTTACGTTAGCTTAGGTTAGGTAAGGTTAGGTTAGGTTATTTTAGGTTAGGTTAGGTTAGGTTAGGTTAGGTTAGGTTAGGTTAGGTTAGGTTAGGATAGGTTAGGGTAGGATAGGGTAGGATAGGTTTTGGTTGGGTTATATTAGCTTAGATTAGGTTTTTACTGTTTATGATATTCAAAATCTTGGCGTTTAATTTATGTTTTTTGTATGTTTTTTAATGTATGCAATTATTATTTTCATTGTTACTGATTCAAGTTATAAGAAGTATATTTTACTTTCACGTGTCTTTTAACAATCCGAGAACAAAGTATAGTATCCCCTAAAGTGTTGCACAGTTAATCCTATTTAAACCAACCAAAACATTTTCAAACCTACCAAACCAACCTGTTCTAACCAAAACTAACAAATCAACTAAACCTATCCGAAACTACTTAAAACTTATTCAAACTATTTGTTGATTTGTTTAAAAACGTTCAATAAAGTTTTTAATCATTTTTAACAGATTCTAATGTATTTTAAATAAAGTCACGCGATTAAACACTTTTATTATTCGCATTGTTTTATAGACTTACAACTTTTATGCAAAAAGAATTTATTGTTAGATTTATTTTTTTGAAACAATGGTTCGGGTAGATTATATAACCTCCGACGTTAGAGTGGAAAAGATTTTGGCAGACAATCCACGAGATTGAGTATTAACTATTCTGTAAAGTCTAACGGTGGCGCATACCTATAAATTGTCTGTTGCTCTTGAAAATAAAGATATCTCTAAAATCGTTTTTAACACCAAAACAATGAGAATTGGAGATGTGGGCAATAAAGTAAAACCATCGAGCAATAGTACGATTAGTTTATTTGTGATTTTTGATTTATTGTTAGTTAGAAATGTTTTCTTATAGTTTTATGTGCAATTTATTGGATATAGGATTAGTGATATATCGTGACGTCATGACACGCAGCTTTGGAAATACCATTTTCGACCCGCGATTAGTTTTACATTCAGTAAAGAACGTACTCGACGATAATGGTTTCCTATTGGCTTTTTTTAAGTACAGTGAACTAGCATTTCATTGCGCGTATAATTTTTAAAGTACTTCGAATTGTCATAACAAACATAATTAACAATGTGTTCAAATTAACAAACACAGTGAAAATATATAACACTTAAGGTGTTTGTAATTATGAAAAATAGAGTTCAACAATTCACAATCTCAGAGAGTGTTCAGCACTTAATTCAATTGTGAAAACACTCATTTTCATAACACATCGTGCGCTAACTTAATTAATCATTGGTCGTGTGAAAAAATCATACTTTAATTAATTCGCTAATTTATGCGTATTTGTTTGTCAAATAAATTTACGGTCACAGTTCTTTGTAATAGCTGAATACTTTATTGTGATTGTCTAATTATTGGCTACTGAAGTATTACTTTAAGTTATGTGCCCCAAAGAGCGTTTATAAGCTGCAGCTTAAATTTTTCTTTATTTATGAGTTAATGTGAACTTTAAAATAATAAATATTTGAATTAAATAATAGTGTTCTGTATGACGTATTGTGGTTTTTCTGGTGTTGGCTAAATTCTTATAACTAGAATTTGGCATTTTTAACATTGAACATTGATGCACACCTGTCGAAGGGGTTAGTGGTTTTGGTAGTGTGATATAATTTTCATCCCATTGGGTGCATACATCTTGTGTGGCAAAGTTTAAGTAAAAATTAAATCAAATTAGAGCTGTGATGCTCTTTTGTCGAACATTTTTTTTCTTATTGCTGACTGACAATCTTTTATTTAAATTCGCCACCGTCTGGATTTTGGGGATATTATTTCTTTATTCGACTTACATTTACAATATCCGTTCGATATGGACCTTTCTTGATCATCACTCGGTGATTAATATTAGAAGTTCGATCAATTACAATATATTGTAAAGAATAGCCTTTATCATATTAATTAATGTTGTCTAATTAAATAGCCCTCGTATAATTTAAATTAGTAACGCTCGTATTAATTATGAATTTAAAGATAATTATAAATTCAAAGATATGATTATTTTGTTTTATGTAAATTAGCTATCTGATTGACAGATGCTAATTATTCAAATTTATTTCCCTATATAAAGGGATGACAAATTGTATTCATTCGCTTTATTATTTAATTCAGATTTACTTTTAGTTAAAAGTATTGTGTCACTTATTTAAGTGGTAGTGCCGAAACTTAAAGGTGAGCGCCGTATTTACGGCGCTCCTGAAATCTTTATTCCGGGAGCGTTAGTGCTCTCTCTCCTCCCGCGTGTATTTACACCCGGAAATCTTTTCTATAACTTTGCTCCGAGAGGGGCACGATTCTTAACTCTCGTAGCTTTGTTCAATTAAACAGCGATATAACCACTTGGATAGTGCCTCAGATTAGTTAATACTAGGGGTAGTGCTCCGATGGCTATGGGCAACGTTTATTTAAATAGAAGTTCACGGCTTGTTGGTAGTACTATCGTTGCAATATGTTCCACCATATTTATTTATCAATATCCCACATTTAGATTTATTTATTACGGGTTGGAATTATAGTCCTTTTTCGCCAATAATAAATCTGACATATCTTTGATTTTTATAGCTGTTATCGTTATTTTTAACTATTGTTTCAAAGATGCGCTATTGGGCTAAGATTTTTACTGCTTTAAATTTTTTTTGAACAGCCCCAATAAAACTGTTTTCTGCATCAGTTAGCCATATAGTATTGAGTCGGCCATCCATAGGAAGTCTTTGAAAATCACCATACATCGCAAAAAATTGAGACAATTTTGTAATTGCATGTTCGGCAGTATTGTAAGCAAACTGTTTTTATTGGCATACAGTCTGCCATTCTATTAATTGTTGAAGATAATGCGCCAAAGCTGGACCTAAGGTTTTATAAACATTTTCTACTTGCCCATAGCTTAGGGGGTAGAAAACTGTTGTGGTGACTAATTTTATTCCCATGGAGTCATAAAAACGTTTGCAGTAATCACTTCTAAAATTAGTGTTGCGAAATAACTGTAATTCTGTTGGTATGCCATAAACTACAACTATTTTTCGCATAATTAAATCTAATACGTAATCAGCTGAACATGTTTAAATAGGCTCTATGACAACGGTTTTACACAGCGCGTCCATAGCAACAACAAAATAGTTTTATCCATCTGATACAATGAGTGGTCCCAATAAATCAGTGTCAAAACGTATCAAATAGTTTGTTTGTGACTGGCATGGGAATATATAGACTTTGATCTTGTGTTGCCGCTATTTTCCGTCTCTGACATGAGTCGCAACATTTTACATAGTCTATCATTTCACAATAGAAGACATTCGAATAAAAACGTTTAATAATTCGCCAAATGTTTTGGTGACACCCAAATGGCCAGACGATGTATTATCACGATACTCATTAAAAATTTATTTTGGAATGGTTTCATGTGTAACGATCAAATGTCGAGCTGCGTGATTAATTAGTAGTCGCTTATATACCACATCAGCGGAACTTCGGACAAATAATTAACTTTTTTCGGAAATAATAATGGAAGTTTTTGGACATATCGGAAAAGTTTTAGTAATATATTAATTGTTATACAAGTAAGTTGTTGTTTATTTAACAAAAATTGTCAAAAAATATTGATAATAATTATATATAAGGTCTCTAAAAATTATAGACCTCGTTTTTGTCGCTCCTGCAGATAAATATTTCTGACTACGTTGTATTCAGCTGGTTTAAGTTTCTGATAAACAAGATAATGATCATCATGAACAGTAAATTCATTTTTTTAAGAGTATGCTACTGTTTCAAGAAGGTCCATAAATATTTTCACATGAAAGTCTTCATTGTGCACATTTATATGCCAAAGGCAAAGCTTGGGAAAGCTAATGAGCTACTGACTCTCTCAACTTTTGGTAGTTGTCCAAGACATTTCTTGATTGTTTAAAATAGTACACTCGTGCTCACGATATTTGCGACCCTTTTCTTAAAAGTTTCAGATTTGTTAAATCAAATATGTTGTGACGGTAAGTAAAAAATTTTATCTTTAAAATGAAGACGTAAACTGACAAACAAAGCTCTATTAAAAAGCATCGCTTTCTTAACTTTGGTGATATTTTTATTAATTCCATTTTTCTTATGAAATCTAATATATCAGGCAATTTAAACTCGCAAACATCTCCTTTATTCCAAATCTAAATAATGGCTTCTTTAGTCGGGTACCATGGCTGGCCGCTTCCCAATTCCCTGTCCTTTTGCCGATCATTAGATCTGCTAAAATCTGCGAATTACCCTCCGATGCGCTTGGCAGTTCTAATTTTATTCATTGTATAAAAATGCCTATATTAATTAAACTGTCGGAAATTTTATTTAAAAACAAGAATGAACATTAGTAATGCCCTCACTTTGATTCTATTTATTTATAAAATATTTCATTATCTGCTATAGTTGTTTAAATTTATTGCATTTGAATTTATTACATTGTTGCAAAACAAAATTTTAAACGAACTAAAAATTTCACATAAATTGAAAAAATGTTAAAATATTTAAAAATGGAAAAGAAATAATTAAAAAAAACCTATAATTTTTAAATAAGCCTCCTATTATTTTTAAATAAAGCTCATATAAAAAACGTCTACTCACAGCCACTGAGTTACATCCAGACATTTCAATTCCAATACCTGACTTACAAAGTGAGCTAAAAATACTTATATATTTTTTTATACGAAAGTATGTTTTAATTATTAACACTAATAGCTAATTATGCTAATTAAAATTAAAAACTATATTAACAAAAATGTAGTGTGATTCTATAGCACAACTGATCATTGCTATCACAAACACTGACTAAAATATTTTTAGCTAAACGTTAGTATAGCTGTATAGCTTAAGGCTATATTTTTCAACGGTTTTTTCGGCTGTTAACAAAAAACACAGCCCATACCTTTATTCAAAATTAGAATGTGAGATGCTTTGAATAAACCGGAACTTCCCCTCATCCAAAATGTCTTACGTTCCGAACAACCAAACTACAAATAAAATATAACAAAATTTTCAAATCTATTCTAACATCTTTTACCTTTAGTAAACTCAGTAAAATGCATTCATATTGAATTATTACAACATGTTTTTAAACAAAATTAAAAATTAATACAATTGAGTTTTCCTCACTTGAAACTATTTTTAAATTCTTAAAAGGATTAGTTCCAAGAAGTGCTTTTTATAACTTGTTTTTTAGTACCCCTAATAAGGTTTTCTTTTTTAGAAAAGTTTAAAAATATATTTTTCAATAGTAATAACATCGCATTTTTAATATTTTTTTAAACGAAATTAATAACTTTTAATTTGCAAACTTTTCTCATATTCTGGTGATAACAAAAAAATGATAAAATTAGATGCGAAAATGATCGTTAGATGGC
Source organism: Phthiracarus laevigatus (assembly GCA_034700185.1). NCBI lineage: Eukaryota > Metazoa > Arthropoda > Arachnida > Sarcoptiformes > Phthiracaridae > Phthiracarus > Phthiracarus laevigatus. The sequence continues at coordinate 4,979 of JAQIXJ010004622.1, read as the reverse complement.
ATAACCTTATTATAGTTAGAAATGTCAGAAAATGATGTGAAATGAAGAGTTAAATCAAAAATGGATAATAATTGACAATAATTTCATAATAAAATGAAAGCTCGAAAACGATATCTATTGGTTTGTATCGCTTTTCTTGCTTTCATTTATTTCGGTCTAATACTATGGCGACCGAAGATGTCATTAAACGATATAACGGCGTTAACTTCATTGGAATCAGAGTCGAAACGAGCGTCAAATCAGTCCGTATTTCGGTCATCGTATTACCATTGGAACACATTCTCGGTCTATGATAACAATAGAGTAATCGATAAATCGAATAATAGTTACAAAATGTGTCGAATGAGCACTTGTTTCGACTTCAGTAAATGCATTCCCGGATCTCTTAAAGGTTTGCCAAAACATTTATATCTATTATTTATTTTTGATTTATTTTATTGTTTTTTTAGTTCATATTTATCCAAATTCGATGTCAACAGTGAGCGGAAGTTACGCCAAAATTTTAAATTTCGTTAAAAACTCGCGTTTTTACGAATCAGATCCAAACAAAGGTCTTTTTTAAAAAACATAAAATTGCTTAAAAATAAAACTATAATTGTATTAATTTTTAGCGTGTTTATTCGTGACGACATACGACACTCTAGATAGAGACCCATTATCACCCGATTATCAGAAACATTTACCAAATGCTATTCCTATACAGAATGGTAAAAATCATTTGGTATTCAACCTATACTCAGGCACATGGCCTCATTACCATGAATTGGATTTCTCATCGTTTTCGATCGGTTACGCGATTTTAGTTAAAGCGTCCCAATCGTTTCACAATTATAGACCTGGTTTTGACGTTTCACTGCCACTGTTTGCTAAAAGTATGTTCGATGCCATTATAACTTAAAATAACGCGATCATTGAATCTATTTTTTTGTATGTTTAGATCATCCAGAAAAAGGACCCACTTTTATAAGTCACGAATCAATTCAGTCGAATGTAAGAAATTTTTAAGCCTATTTTTTATATTCTTTCTATTAATTTGATGACATGATCGATAGGTGCCCACCATTTCTGATTCATCTTCAATCGCTTCGCACACTAATGGTCGAAAAAATTTATTAGTATTTAAAGGAAAGCGATATATTTATGGTATTGGAAGCGAAACTAGAAATTCTTTGCATCATTTACATAATGGTAAAGATATTCTCATTTATACCACATGTAAACACGGAAAACGATGGAAGGACTTGAGAGATGAACGATGCGAATATGACAATCGAGAATACGATAAGTGAGAAAAAAATCATTTTGATTTTATCTAATTTTAATTATTTTCTCATTTTTGTATTCTAGATATGATTATCAGTCATTAATGACAAATTCAACGTTTTGTCTCGTTCCGAGAGGACGACGATTGGGTTCATTTCGGTTTTTGGAGGCACTCAGTTATGGGTGTATTCCTGTTGTGTTGAGTAAGTTTTTATTGTAATTAGAATAGACGTAAATTTTAAGCATTGCTAAGCCATAATTAAATTTTGTAATGGAAAAAATGATGTAACTCTTAAGTGTGATAAAGTATACTTAATTCTATTATATTGTTTTTCGATATTTATTATATTTATCAAATAAGGTAATTCATGGGTGTTACCATACTCTGAAGTGATCGATTGGTCGTCAGCAGTTATTACAGCTGACGAACGACTTTTACTACAAATACCAGAACAAATTCGTAGCATACCTCAACAAAAATTGGCTTCAATGAGGTCACGTTGTATTTCTCTTTACGAAAACTATTTTTCTTCTGTCGAAAGAATCGGTAAGTTTTAACTCATACTGTATTATCAATATAATACAGCAAAATGATTAGCCTAACGTTATTATCAATATTATTTTTCAGTTCTTACAGCATTAACTATTATCGAAGAACGAATCGAAAGGGTATTATATATTTTCGGCATTTACGATAATATATTAAATAAATTTGTTTATTATTAAAGCATTTATCTCGAGATACATTTATGTGGAATCTGGTCAATCCCGGTTATACCGGTTTTACGGGTGCCATTTGGTTTGATCCTCGATTTAGTGATCAAATTATCGACTTTCCCGGCTATTCTCCATTGTTAACGACAACAGCTGCCAATAGCTCGAAAAATGGATTTACTGCTGTAAATTATAAAACTAGTCCTTTAAAATCTTTTTTATATTATTAAATTTTTTTTTATTTTAAGGTAATTTATGTCGGAAAGCCAATAATAATCACGTCTTTTATCAAATTAGTTAAAAATACTTTAGTTGGTTCGCAGTATCTTAAAAAGGTAATTATTATAAAATAATATGACTTAAAAAATAAAATATAAAATTTCTTTTAATTGGAATAGATATTAATAATATGGAGCATTTCAACGTCAGTTCCGTCACAACTGAAAACGCGTAAATCACTATCATTGATAAATATAGTTGAGCCACAAGTAAATTCTCCAAATGCCAAACTTTATCCATACTCAATAATATCAACTGATGCCATATTTCAATTAGATCCGGACACTACTTTAACCTCCGAAGAAGTATAATGCTTAAACTATTTATAATTTTATTTAATTTAAACGTATTGACGAAATTATTAACTTATAGCTCGATTTCGCTTATCTCGTTTGGCAATCATTTTCTGATCGAATAATTGGTTTTACCGCTAGAGATCATTACTACGATGAGAGCAAAGATCAATGGAGTTATACTTCTAAATGGACCAATCAATATTCAATTGTTTTATTGGACGCTGCCATATACCATAAGTAATATACAATACAATTAAATATTTGGTTGAATACGATTTTTCAAACCACTGGTTTTGAATGTACAGGTATTACAATTATCTTTATACTCATCACATATCATCGATATACGAAAGTGAATTGGATGGCGAGTGCGCCGATCTTGGATTGGCGTTTCTCATTAGTCATATCACGCGTGAAGCGCCCATTAAGTTGACTCAACGCAAAAAGACAATCGCAAATTCATCAAATTCGTGGTCAGTTTGGAATTCGAGGCGCACGTGTTTCGCGCAATTGATTCAATGGTTCGGTTATATGCCTTTAATTAAATCGCAAATGCGTTTCGATCCCGTCCTATTCAAGGATGCGGTTAGTAATACAAGGAAAAAGTATCGAAAACTCGAATTAATGACATGACATGAGCAATATTTTTAGACATTATTATTAATTGTTTTTTATATTAAGTTACAATCATTTTACAGTCAAATCACGCAAACACACACACATAGTAATTGCTAATCAATGTAATAAATTTGCCATAAATTACCGCAATAATGAGTTAGAATAATATAATTATTTAAAAAAGAGCTCAATTTTTATTATATATATTTTACATTAATGATTGATCTGTTTATGAATGAATGGACGTATTACGCAGTTAATTATATATTTTATAGTAATGACACGAATAATTCGGTCAAATCATATCTCTTGTTCGTTATATTTTATTTTTGTTATCAAATTATTGAAAAAAAAACTCTAATTTATTTAGTAAGACTTAAACAAATGAAAGTTTTAAATAATGAGTTCATATATCTTTAAATTATACTGTAATTCACAATCAAATTATATATTATAATAATTATTTACACATTTATAGTGCCATACGATTTGCTATCGAAAGTTCCTTTTGATCGATTGTTTTGACGTTTTATTTTTAATTATTTATTTTGTTTTTATTATTTTCAAAAACGAAACCAAAGAGTTTGGAGACAATCGCGTTTCTTATAGTATTTATTTATACTTTTATTATATAACTTTATTAATATTATATAAATAGTGTTAACAAAAAAATTGTAACTTAATTTTAATAAATTGTAAAATTATTCAAAATAACTTATTCTTTTGTGATATTTGCAATATAAGAAAATATCTAAAAATGTATTAATTATTTGAGAACATTGTTGTATTGCGCGACAAAGTAATAGTAGGAAATACTATAACGTATTACCGCGTATTACTCGCGATCGCGAGTAAAATGAATTTATTTAAACTCGGCTTACTTGCGATATACCAATTAATAGTGGCAAACAAAATTTATTTGTCCATAACTCCAGAAGCGCTTACGCCACATATACGAAGAAGTTATTTTTGTAATGTAATTAATCTACTCATAATTATGTTTTATTTGATATACTTGTAAATATAAACAACTTTTCCAATAGTCGATCAATTGTGGACCAATTGGAACAGTTGGTGATATGAAAAGTAATGATGAGTAGATTACAAAAATAACTTCTTCGCATGTGTCTCACAAACGCTTCTGTTATGAACATTTAAAAGATCGTCTTAAAAATTAAAAGTCAATTAAATCGCGAGTAAGTCATAAACAATTTTATTAAAATTTGAATGGTTACTCACGATCGCGAGTAAAGTGAGTGCTGGGGCAAAAAATTATTCCCTTTTTGCCATACTCGCGATCGCGAGAAATACGAGATAATACGTTAATTTTATTTCTCTCAAGACTTAATTCAGGTTTTACTTTTTTACTTCTAACAGACAAATATTTGGACAATTATAGTCTAACAAATAATAAGGACAATAAACTAAAACTATTAAAAAAATTATTAACTTAATAAATTCATATCTGTTATCTTATTAATAGTTTAACTGTGCTTATTAACTACGACTTTAACAGCTCGTTAAATATAAACGTGCACTAAAATTAATGGTTCCCACCATAATACGAATTACTACTAAATTGTCAATTTATGCACAATTAAAACCGATGAACAAACATAACCATTATTAATTTGGACAGACAAACCGATCGCATTACGCATATACTTATAATAACAAAATATATTATAATTTTGCAAAACTACCGTATATTTGATAAATTAACAAATAATGGTGACTTACCATCATATTTGGCGAGAACCGCTTGCACGTCGGCGTACGCTTGCATTTCGAGCAGCGCTTCGATTAAAT
>JAQIXJ010004621.1:0-10526 GCA_034700185.1 Phthiracarus laevigatus | reverse complement strand
TTTTCGTGAATTTAGTTGACGTTTCGAAGGGTTATTATTCACCGCTTCTTTATCAAAACTTATTTAGTGTTATATGCTTATGATGTGCAATTGAAATAATTATTTTAGGACTGATGCACATTAGAAAAATGCACAGTTAACTTTGATAATTAATAAGTTTGAAGGCATTTGGGAGAGTATTGTATTACGAATGATATATATACAAATCTAATATAATATTACAAAAACATGAATGGAGTTTACTTTTAAAAAATATCGAATATAGTTTTATTTTAAATTTATTCATTCTTTCCAACATCAATTGACACCTTTACATCATTTTTTAAATATACTCCAACTAAAACAATAGCAAGCAATGAGCAATAATCCGGACAATTAATATTTACTATAATTACTATTTTATAGTAATATGAATTTAAATACACCTTAGTTGTAACGAGCATTGGCAAAATAAGTATAGTCTCAAATTACTAAAAATATTTTGATAGCTTTTGTATAGTTGTAATTGAAATGATTGCGCAAAATCTTATTATTATAATACATAAAAGTAATTGATTTGGACTAAAATATGATTATAGTTGATGCACGTATGCCAAACACTAGCAACGATCGAAACAAAATGATTATTGGCGTGAATGTTAATGTGATAAAAAGCGCCAATTGTGATGTTTATTAAAGTGAAATGCAGAACTGGTGGCACTTATAAAATAGACGAAACTAAAAACTATGATTTCCCGCCAGTAGTGTCTGGTACGCCACCAATGATTGGGTTTATGTCTGCGTGTACACAACAAATACATCTCAATATAATTGGCGCAAAATTAACTATAACTGCAGCATTAACTATATATAATAAACCGAAAGAGTAATAAATGTATACATTAATAAGTGAATGTTCTATTATGTCATAACGGATAGCTATACAATTTTAAATTATTTGTGTTTTATTTTCGAAATTAACTTAATCATTAACATGATTTGAATCTAGAAGTCACCTCACGTTTTGCTTAAAAAAACTGTCCAAAATTGGCACTCAATATAATCATTTATATTTTTAAAAAAATATAATTTGAGCAGAAGTCTAATTTCATTTAATTTAGTTTCATTTATTTTGAGTAGAAGTCTCTATTCATTTATTTTATTTACTATACTTTAGTTTAAACACAAACTATAATTCAATTAATAGATTACTATTTACAACAACATTTAGTAAACATCATTGATTGTTTATATTTGGATTGCGAACAATAGTACGGCGTAAACATCTCGGGTTTGTTATCTTTTTAACAAACCACACATTGGACAATAGCCACGATTTCGATTGTGGTCATTATGCGCATCTAAACATCTATTGTGCGCATCAGATCTTATTGCCCACAACAAAAGTTTAGTGATGTGATTTGTGGTTGATTTGCACTACATATTCTATAATATATGTTATAATATGCAATTAATGGGATTAGGGATTATGATTTAAATATGAAATTAAATATAATATTCAAACATATATAAGTCTTAAAGAAATCTAGAATGATATCTGTATAAGATAAACCGAACCAAAAGCCAGTAATTCAGCCGTAATTACATAAGAACTCAAGAAAATACTTTTTAAAAATTTCGGTCATTGTGATGACATAAGATAATTGTAGTTTTATATTAATAAATGGTTTTTAACAACTGTTTACAAATACCTAAACCGCTTTTTTTGACGGTCCGTATTTCAAAAATACTTGTAGTGAAATATAAATTAAATGATTATAGAACCCTTATAATATTTACTTACGAAGTGTAGAAAAGATTATAACTTTTGCAATTTCCATTTTGCATTTATTATTTAAATTTGTAGTGTATAATGTTATTTAATAAACAGTTGGACTCAGAAATAGTTAAATGTTGTTTTAAATTTGTGTTTTCTCTTTAAATAAACAAATAAATTTTCGGTTTCAATTAAACAATATAATTATTACCTCGAGTTTATTTAAAAACATTTATAAGTACATAAACTTCGTCGTGCGCTTATGACAACAATTAGTTTATGATAAATTACATATTGAGACTATAATTAAAAATATTACTCTTGTTTAACGCTTATCGTATAAAACATTGTTTACAACTCCAATATAAGAAAATATTTTACAAGTTAGTGTTTTATGGTCCAAATTAATTTGACCATTATGAATATAATGGAATCTTTGCAGGCTATTCATTTACTCGAACAAAGTTATGAGTTTTAAATCAGAGATCGCTTACAGACCAACATCTTATGATAAAAGTATTGAATATCGTAATTTGCTTATATTTGTTGGTCGAAAACAAAGAACAATAAGGTTATCGAATTGGACTGATTATGAATCCCCTGTTTGCTACGAACTAAAAAACTCTAATAAAATTGGTATTATTCCACAATTTTTGTATGAAATCGATTATTCACTGGAAATAACTGGAGTCCTAAACTTGGACTCAATGAGTTCATCGAAATATCTGCTTTAGTGTTATTCTTTCACAATGGGGAACATAAATATTGTTTTACAAAGGAAACAGAATTAAGTGATAATGTATGTTATTATATATAAAGTATTTTATTAGATTTTAGATATTGACATATATAAATATTATAAAACTATTGTGGGTTGGAAAACTTGAGAACATATTTCAAATGTGATAATCAAATTAAAATAATAATTTAATGATGGTAAATATAAACTAATTTTTAAATGTAAATAATTGTTAACATCATAATAGATACGACGACAACACACGTTTCAATTGAGAAGAATTATAAAAATAAAATATTATTATTCAAGATATTAGTTGTGATGTTTATTATTTTATTTATTTCCCAAATATTTGTTTTACTTTATTTAATTTATGTTAAACAAAATTCGGTAATAATCACATTTTCGATATATAACGTTATGTTAATATAACATATAATTTACGTTATCTATTATTTAATTGTCATTTATATTTTCTAGTCGTTGACATTTTTAAGCGAACCATTAACAACAAACACAATTCAATCGGAAACAAATTAATTATATTTATTGTAAAGTTTAACAAAACTTTGTACTTCTTTACTCAAATTTAAATAAACTAACAATATTGTTCTATAAAAATTATTTTGTTTTATTCCAACAAAAAATTTAATTTGCAATAAAGCAAACTGTGAAACAGATCGTTTAAAATATTAGTGAAACGAGATAAGGAGAGTTACGCTATTGTATCGGATTAGTTCATCCAGTATTTCGGTGACTTGTGTTTGTTTTTAAAAACTATTTATGGGCAATAATAAAAATTCAATTTTATTAAACTACTCATACATTGATTGTCTCCATTTAACATTAATGAAATCATATCTGAATAAATAATTATTTTTCTGACTTTTTAGTATTTACACTGCAGTAACACATTAAAAAAATAAATAAAATTATAATTAATTTGCTAATCGCTAATTAATTTAATAAATTGTAAAATTATAATCATTTCAAACAATAATTGAATATTTAAGATGAAAACATTATAATAAATTTATAACTAATTAAATTTTAAAATTTCAGTTCTTTAAAATTTATGAGTTATTATGTAAAAACGCGATGTCGTGACGAACTATATTTTCACTAAACTCTCACTTTAGAATATGAATTAAGAAAAAATGTGTGGCTAAATGTGTATTCGATCAGACATACCATACATTATCTTTGTTTTTAGAGAATTAAAGACATGGTTTAATGTATATTGTTTATGACAAAGTTGTGGTGTTTGCGCCAATCATATTGTCGATGTGTTTGTTGCGTACACGAAGACAAAGACTCAAGCATTGGTGGCGTACCAGACACTACTGGCGCAAACTCGTAGTTTTTGGTTTTGGCAACTTTTAACGAATATTAAACAACACAATTCACGTTATTATATCTCACCAATAATCAAAGCGATGGCAATCACGCCAATAATCGTTTTGGTTCTATCGCTGCTAGTGTTTGGATTACGCGCAGTACAGCTTTCAAACTCTTTTACCATAACTTTAAGTGTTTCGCTATAAATTTCGGTATATAATCAAACAATCAATTTAAATTAGAATTTTTCATAAAATTATAATTAAGTACTTTGTTTTACAATATATAGTGGTGGCTGTGATGGTAGCTGTGGTGGCTGTGGTGATGGAGTCCATGTCGTTATCCATAACGGAGATCGAGTCGTGTTTCAAGTATTCACCTGATCTAACGCTTTTTGTGCCGTTATTGCACTCATCCTTTCAATAATCAATTTATTATCTGACTTTTCAAATCTAAGATATATGGATTTGGGTATCCTGTTCGTCCGTCCGTCCGCCTGTCTATCAAAAAATGTTCGTCATATCCAAATGATTTATATATTTAGCAGAATTTGTTTTTATCAAATTAAAGTTGTTTTGAAACTCATCGAGTAGAATAGATAATTGATAATTCCCTTCTCCTGGTGCAAAAACTATAGTTTCTGAATAGTACGTTTCGTTCCATAAAGTGTAATTTGTTTGGAACGTTCTCATCTTCTTCCATCTCTATCAAATCATCAATAGTTGTTTCTTTATTAACAATGCTCTTGTTAATATAATCAATTTGAATTACTGTTTTTTTCCGTTTTAAAATTTAATATCTTTTTTTCGTTAAGTTTGTCTTCATCTAATAGAATAAAATTCTCGTATTTTCGTATTCTATATAAGTGTTCATTTAACCAGTTGTCTGATAATGTTATATTTTCTTTTAAATACATTGGTGTGTTAATTAAGTACTTAACTGCGTTGTAACACTAAGCTGGACGAACAGTTTCATACAAATAATTAGATTGATAGCATATTTTTCTTTTCAGCTTAAATTGAACAGTAAATGTTCAAATGTTCTCGGCAATGAACTCACTGATGTATTAATGGACACTGGAACGTTTACTACATTCCCTTTAATACCAAACTGTTTATCGCGTTTGCTATCTTATCTGCATAAATGGTATTCTAGGTGATACCAATAGAATTTCTTATTCCATTTAATTTAGCAACTCTGTTGGAATAGGTGGAATGCACAATCCACTAGCTTTTGAAAGTATTGGAAATTTTTTAAGCTGCAGATCTCTATAACAGCTAACACAAAATGTTTGTTTATCTTTTTTAAAGTCAATAATAGTTTCTAAAAACTCTTTACAAACTCCATTGGTGATTAAAGTCAATAAATTTGTTTTTCTAACAGAAGACTCGAAAAAGAATCCAAAACATGAGTTGCAAATAATTGTTGGCTAATTTTTTATATTAGCTCTAAACTGTTCACATAAATCATATAAAGTTGAATTATCTTTGATTTCGTACCGAGCTATTTTTCTTGGTATTTTATCTTCGTTTTTTTCTTCTTCACGACATTTATCATCTATTCTTCTGTTTCTTTTTGAATTTTTATCTTTTTCTTTCTCTAAATTTCGATGTTAATCATTAAGTCTAGCGTTACGATGTCCTTAAGTATTTCTTAGTTGCTCCAAATGCGTTCTTCATCATGTCTAACGTTTTTGCGCTCTTATGTATCTCGTTGTTGTTCAATAAATCTTTGTTCTTCATCAAGCCTTGCAATTTTATGAGCTTTTGTATTTTTTTGTTGTTTGAACAGACGTCTGTATTCATCTTCTCTTAGTTTTCGGCGTGCGATTGTGTCTCGTTGTCGTTCCATGTAACGGCGATCTTCGCAAAATCTATCTGACTTATGGGCTTCGTTATTACGTGATTGTTCTGACATACGTTTACAATCGTTACTCCTTGTTTTTTTGCGTGATAATGTGTCTCTTTGTCTTTCTGATTCACGAAAACTAATAATATTTCTTTTAACTCTCTTCGATTGCCTATTTCGTTACGCTACTTTCGATTAAGGATCAGAACTATCACGTTTTTTCGCATTCTTTCTTTAGCTTTAAGATTTCTCCTTTCTTGATTTGTTAATTCGTTTTTAAATATATTGATTTGAGACTATTAAAGTGAAATAATTATATTAAAATAACCAAATGTAAAACAGAATTTTTAAGAATGTTTTGGATCAGTTCCTAGTGAATGTGCAATGTTCTAAGTGTGATTTATGGTAACTATGTTAGGTCATAAGCATATATTTTACTACGTTGTTTTTCAACAAGCGTCAGTTTCACCACAGTGTAGACCTGGACGAAGAAGTTTAGTGATCAGTTCCTAGTGAATCTGCATCGGTTTAAGTATGAATTATGATCATCATGGTAGGTCTATAGCAAATATTTTATCACGATGTCTTTCAACAAATGTCAGTTGCACCACTGTATAGACCTGGAAGATGTGTGGCGAATAGTTCCTAGTGAATGTGCATCGTTCTAAGTATGAGTTATGGTAACTATGGTAGTTCTTAAGCATATATTTTACTACGTTGTATTTCATTAAGCGTCGGTTTGCCACAGACTGTCATTGTGCATTCCTATTTACAGATTTATGTACAGATTATACCAATGTTTTGGCTTACAATATAGTTAGAAATCCCTTTACCAGTTTTGCCTCACTGCGAACAGACAGACGGACAGACAGACATGGTCAAATCTATAATCTCGCCTTTTTCTAAAACATGAGCTAAAAAATTATTTATTGAGTTTAGTATTAATCAAAGATTACAAGCGATTAAATGGTAAACCATGTCTTTATTTGCAAAATTTGAATGAAGATTATGGGGATATATACACGTTTTGGTTGTTTTTGAAGCCATTGGTTATACTTGGTAGCCATGAATTTGCAAGATTAGCTTTTAACAAAGATAGCTGAGGAATTGATGCAATGATTATAATTTTATTAAATATCCAATTATTTGATTTACTTTATATAATCAGCGTGAAACATATTCTTGATATAAATTCATTAATAATTATATTTTTTATGATTGTTATCTATTATTTAATTGTATTTTCAATTTTCTAGTCGTTGACTTTTTTAAGCGAACCATTAAAAAAACAAATGACTCGCAAACAAATTAAATAAATTTATTGTAAATTTTAAAAAATGTTTTGTTACGTTTCTTTCCTTAAATTTAAATAAACTTCTCAATATTCTATTTTAATAAATGAATTAACATTTTTCCAAGAAATTTATAGCAAACTACGAAATAACATGTTTAAAAATTGAATGAAATGAGATATGGAAACAGTTTCGCGATCCTTAATTTGGATGATTGCATACAGTGCTTAGGTGACTTGAGTTTGTTTGCAATATGTATTTATGGACAAAGAATTCTAAAAATTCAATTTATTGTATTAGAAATAAATTGATTGTTTATGGTTTCGTCAATTTTTTAAGTGCCACAAGTTATGTATTTCACTTTAATAAACACTTTTGGAAGTATTATCACAACAACAATCATAGCGATGGCAATCACGCCAATAATCATTGCGGTTCGGTCGTTGCTAGTGTTTGGCACACGTGCACCACTGCTTTTCTCCTCTTTTCCAATCAATTTAGGCGTTTCTCCAATTTAATTTAATTTGTTCTGAGTTAGTTGTGTTTAAATATATATTGGATCAAATAATTGTTGTCTATAACTGGCGCTCGATGAATATTGTGATGTGGATGAATGTGTACTAACTTGTGCTTGGAATTGATTCGCTTTTCCGTTGATGTACGGAAATAAATAAAATTTCAATACAAAATTTAAACGCCTAATTGTATGTCGAATGCTTGTGCCATTTAAAGAACACTGTGGACGAAATTATTTATATTTCTTGTGTTATCTTATTCTAATTGTAGATTTTCAGCGTATTCCTGTCTACGCGACTGTATCGCTAATTCTTTAGTACATCTGTATACTACGAATTACAAAAGAAACTGCGTTATGCGTGTTAATGTGAATTAGAGAATGCAATGAATTCTCAATTGAGTAATGCAGGATTAACATCACTAGAGAGAAAATCAATGATTCTAATGTTTGATTATTATTTCAAATTCTATTTTCATTGAGTTTATTGTTGGCTCAAATCCATATTAATAGCTTTACATCACTATAAACGGTGACGTACTCATAATCTTTAACTGCTATATCTATCAATCGGTATCAGTTTAAAACAAAACCAGACATAACATTGTGAATGGTTTCTTAATCTTATCTCTAAATATATTTTTTACCCGCTTTTTGTACTTACGCGCGAGGGGCGCTTTTACCTCCTATTATACCTGCAGTATTGCTGCAAAAACTTTCTTCCATGAATTAGATTTTATTGTTGCAAAAGTTTCAAAAATGTTATTCCCGCTATATTTTTTATACAATTTTGGCAAGGTTTGCGTAGGTTTGGGTGATTTTGGATAAAGTTTGGGTAGGTATGGGTAGGATTTTGTAGATTTCGACAGATTCCGTTAGATTTTGGTAGTTTTTTGGCAGGTTTAGATAAGTTTGGTTTGATTTGGATAGGTTTTTGGTAGGCTTACATATGTTTGGATGAGCATTTTTTTGTTTCAAATAAAATTCTATACGCGATCAACAGGATTTATTTTTAACGCGTGAATAAATTGTAATAAGATTTACAACAATTTAATCAAAATTTTTTTTATGACTTTTTTACAATACTGAATGTATAATACATAACCACCCACGTGAATATTAAATATAGTCGATTGTCGACCGAAAGGAGTTTTTGTCACAACATTATGATTGGATACTTGAATGGTCGATTCTGACCCGAACTTATAAATTAGACTCCCAAACGGGCCCACAAATTTTCGCGATATTAATAATACTATTTGTTTGAATCAGGAAAGTTCACTTTAGAAAAATATTTAGGAGAACGAAAACTATTTCAAAACAACTTATAAACTAGACTCCCAATTCGTTAAAATTTTTAAGCTAGAGCCCGATTTCGGACCCAACCCTGTTTGAAAACCGAGTCCGACTTTTTTGAAACTTTCCAAGACCTGGACGGCTTCGGCGTGATAGGTAGAAACATGACACAGCGCGAATCCGATACTAATAAAAACAAAAAATAATCAAACTTTTGTTTTATTAAACTTCATCATAATTTGATCTTAAAAATAATAGTTTATCAGGATTCAATTGTGTTCTCTTATCTGTTAAATTAAATTAGCATACCTGAAATTTCTTTCTGAATTTTTGTTTAATTAAAAAATGCATTCGAGATAAAGTTTTAAAATATGTTGGAATTAATTCAAAGCACGACCCAGCCTGTTAAATTAATTTGAAATCCGCCCGACTGAGGCCCGATAGGTTCAAGCTCGAACCCGGCCCGGCCCGAGGAAAAGTGTCGGTGGAACGAAAAAATCTGCGGTCCCGTTTGGGAGTCTATTATAAGCAATACTTTCTGCTTTTCAAAATAAAAAATAAGTATTTTTATATAATTCAAAAAAATAATCTTGATACGTGCAGCTCAATACTTTTATACTATCATCACTTAATATAAAAAACATAATTTGCTTGTGTGTTTGTCTGAGAAGACCTTTATAGTCGACTCCCCTGGGGTCCCAACCCCTCGATACCTATATTATTGGATTCAGCTTCAGGAAAAGAGGTCAAATAGGGGGTATAAAAACTGCTTTATGAATGCCACTTTTTAACGTCCACTCTCTACACACCTACATCATTGGATTCAGCTACAAGAGAAGATAACAATTAAAGGAATCTCGAGGTGGCATGAACCCTCTTAATCTGGAGTATTCATAAATAATTTTAAAATTCCCTTCGACAACTTTATAATTCTACTCATCTCAAAAAACGGAGTTAAATAAGGGGTCACTCGATGGGGTGGGCACCCCTTTAAAAATGGTTAGCAGTACAGAGCTCAGGAGAACAGAATGGATATGGAACTTAATGATTGGTGAGATCGGAATTATCTGTCGGGATGAATCATTGGTGGGTGGTATCCTTCATGGGCAGGTGGATTCCGGCTTGGTTGAGATCCAGATTGTTGGGTGGAATCCTTACTGGGCGGATGGTGTTCTGGTTAGAAATACTCTTCGACATCTGTCATTTAACTAATATCAAAGAGCATCTTTCGATGGAGTTGCAACTATTTTTAAGTACTGTCTGCAGCAGTTATATGGTAATCCGTATTTCTAAATCTTTGCAAATAAACATCTTTTGAGCTATGTAAACTCCTAATTCTAATCTTAACTAACTTATTTCTGGTTCAATAATTAATTTTTTCAGTCAGGATTTAATTTGTTACGATTCAGCAGTAATTTTTCAAACTCTATTATCTTGCATACAATAATTAAAGAAATTATTTCACTTTTCTACAATCATTTTATTTGTACTACACATAAAATTATTGGTTAATCTGTAGTAGTATTATCAAACAATGAATCAAATATGGTTTACATAAAGAAAAGGTAAAATGGAAAAGAAATTGTAATCAATAAACTACAAGTTGTAGATACTTTTTATTAATGTAACTTGTATTTGATCTCATAATGTTAAAAATTATTAATCAAAATTTATAATGAAAAAATTTTGTTGATGATATTAATTAAGGAAACTTAAACGTAATTGATTTTCACAATTTTAGTG
>JAQIXJ010004620.1:0-10528 GCA_034700185.1 Phthiracarus laevigatus | reverse complement strand
GTTTAACCCCCCCCCCCTTGATTTTTGGAAAAACTTCAAATGAGACCCCAACCAGACCTTGATATTCTTGGACACTCTGGAAATTGTTAGAGTGTTTTACTTTTATCAAAGTTTTTATATAATTTCCTGTGTTTCGTTTTAAAAGAATACAATAAAAGAAGCAATTAATTAAAACAAGAATGAACATTATTAATAAGCTCACTTTGACTTTAAATCTATTGTTGGCTAACATTATTGATTTCTATTTTTAAATAAACAAAACTTTTAATTATTTTAATTAACAATTTTATGTACTTTAAAACATTGTTATAAATATTACTTCAAAGAGTGTTTAGAATATTTTTAATCATTCTTAGTTTTGCTGTAGACGAGATAACATCAAAATTGCTCTTCTAGGCGCATGTCATAACGTGTTTTAGTATAATTAGTAAGACCCAAGACACCAAAATTCACTTATATTTGTCACGATATTAAACATTTGTGACCCGAATTTGTCTCAGTATTGCCTAATTTTTCCGCATTTTTTTAGTCAGTTTTAACCCAATTAAAGCCATGTTTTTCCACTATTAGTGCCAATTTTGACCCAATTTAGACCTAAATTTTACCAATTTTGACCCTATTTTGTGAGATGAAAAGTCCACACTGTTATAGACACACAAACATGTCAAATCCAATAGCTGACTTTGTCAAAGTGAGCTAAAAATAAGATAAACTAAATATTTATTGTCAAATCGTAAACATTTATCTTTAAGTTTCGGAACCCATACAAAGAAAACAAAAATTAGTTCTTATAGCTTTGATTGAGGATTATGTTGAAAAATTTGGTTAATAGAAAATGGATTTGAAAATAGTGTCATTTGAAAATAAGTGTAAAGCTGTATTCACTGAATTGAAACGTATCGGTTGTGGTTCGTTTGGTGGTGTGTTCAAAGTCAAATCGAATAACGATTCAAAAATTTATGCAATGAAAAAAATTCCTTACATTAATCAAGACAAGGATTTATTGTTAAAAGAAGTAAACTTTCTTGTTAACCTAAATTGTGAATTTGTGTTCAAGTTTTATGATTCGTGGATTGAAACAAATTATTACTATTGTAATGAATTGGAAACAGAACGATCAACGAGTAGTGTTATAAACGCAAACGTCCGAGTTCATTAAAGCCAGACAGAAAACGTCGAGTCCCGAAAAATATGGGGCCCGATTCATTGTCTTATATAATGCAGCGCAGATAAAATTCATATTAAATAAGTTATATGTGTATATAAAAGCGCAGTTAGATAAAAAATGTTATGACGCTTAAATAAATAGAGTCTGCAAAAACATGCTTCACTTAAACATACTCTATCATACTCTATTGAGTAATAACAATAAGCATAAATTGAGCATGTATTTGATAAAATTATACGACTCGGATATCACTTGCAATCAAAATGCACGATATATTTAATAGTTAATTTTATTTAGCAAACTTTTTATAACAGTCTCTTTTAACGTTTCTATTTTATATATTTGGAGCTTTCGTAGAGCACTCTCTCCTTTATCAGCAAATTTCGCATAGATTCACATAATTATAACATCATTATAAAATAATACAATAAAAAATTATAAAATAAGATAAACTAAATACTTATCGTCAAATCGTAAATATTTATCTTTAAGTTCGGAAATCACACAAAGAAAACTAAAATTAGTACAAAGAGCTATGTTGAAGATTGAGGATTACTTTGAAAAATTTGTATAGTAGAAAATGGACTTGAAAATAGTGTTATTTGAAAATAAGTGTAACACTGTATTCACTGAATTGACACGAATTGGTTGTGGTTCGTTTGGAGGAGTATTTAAAGTACAATCGAATAACGATTCAAAAATATATGCGATGAAAAAAATTCCTTACATTAATCAAGATAAGGATTTATTGTTAAAAGAAGTAAACTTTCTTGTTAACCTTAATTGTGAATTTGTGGTCAAGTTTTATGATTCGTGGATTGAAACAAATTATTACTATTGTAATGAATTGGAAACAGAAGGATCAACGAGTAGTGTTATAAACGCAAAGATGTGTACACCAGACAAACCTAATTTATTGCACATACAATTAGAGTATTGCCCGTTAACAATGCACGATGTAATTAATAAAACTAATCCATTGACACCTGAAGGATATTATATAATGACTGAACTGTTATTAGAATTATTAGAATGCGTGAATTATTTGCATACATTAACGCCATCTGTTATACATCGAGATCTAAAGCCGAAAAATATATTGTTGTCGTACGGGGATAGAGGAAAGTTTATTAAACTTGCTGATTTTGGATTATCAACTATACATGAATTTGAGGATCAATCACACACTGAATCTGTTGGTACTTTTCAATATACAGCACCTGAAGTAGTAATCAGTAGGGATTACAATATTAAAGCTGATATATATAGTCTAGGAATTTGCATCCAGAAAATGTTTTCGATTAATATAAATCGGTAAGTAAATGATAAGATATTGTTTTCTACTACTTAATGATGAATTCTTTTATAATTTAGAACATTAAGATATACTTTATTTCCCGATAAATTTCAGCAGTTAATAAAAATGATTCTAAACATGGTTATGTACGTTGCAAGTGAACGTCCCAGTTGTGCGCAATTGATAAATGAACAATCTTCGTGGTTACTTAATGCCGATCAGATTAAGGGTATTTCATTTTTAACGGAGATTATAAATTATGCTCCATTAATACTCAATAAAAACTTTATGAAATGTTCTAAGCTCTTGGTTATTTAGAAAATAATTTTAATTGCCAAATATATATTAAAAATATTCTGTTTGTTGCTTTAACGGACAATACATTAAAAACTATGCAAAAATAGTTTGAAAACTGAAGGAAGTCATGAAATATTTTTATATTATATATATGATATATTTCTTGAATTAAATAAATTTTGAATTGTATATTTTAAGCTACATATTTATTCTTATTGATATAAAGCGGTTTTTGAAGGCCGAAACATGCAAGAAATAATATCCGACATGAAGAATACTGAAATTAATTCTCACGAAGAAATCGATAATGTACTCAAATCGTTTTTATTAGCAAAAACAGCAAATATGTAAAAAATACTTTTAAATTTGTTAAGAACTAAACTATTAATAATTTAATATTGAATAGTCTTAATACAAATTCTAATGGCCATAAAAAAGACAAAGCAATTGAGAGTATCACCGATTTTTCAATTAATACTCCAATCGAAAAGAATAAAAAATCAATCTTTATTAGTTATGTTAGAAGTGAGGCAACACATTACGCAAGACAATTAAAATCAATGTTAAACCAATATGGTTGCGACGTATTCCTCGATGTGGACGATATTAAAGTGGGAAACAATTGGCTAAACCAATTGAAAGATGCAACGCTTTGCTGCGATTTATTTGTAGCTCTCGTTACGCCAACATATAGCACCAAAAAATGGACAAAAAGAGAAATAAGGGTACACTACTATTACTGGATAAAATTTAAAACATAGTTACTTAATTTATACATATTACATACATAGCTCGCCAATTCATTGAATAAACACATTATTCCCGTCAGCTTTATTGATAGTTGGTATTAACTTACAAAATCATTAATTTAAATTAAATTTAAACGATGCAATTATTTTAGGCATCTCGTAGAGATTGCTATCAGTCCATTGGCCACATATTTTATTCCATTGATAACGGATGAGGATATAAATAAAGGAAAAGGTAAAGCTGATGGAAATATGGAGGACATTGGGTACTGGGATGAGGCATATGTTGAAAAAATTGCCAAAGAAATTGCGGTAAAGTTGGATATAATTAATCACCGGAAACGTGACTATCCTTTGCCCATAACAACGGAAGAGTTTACGCCATTATTATCAGTCAAACATAACGATGAAAATAATAGCGGTAAATTTATTGGAATTGAAGACAAAAAGTGTTATTTGGCGCAACAGTTTAGGAAACAAGTTTCAATGGTTGATGAAAATTCTACATTTGTTTATATAGCGAGTAGTAGTGGGAAATCATTTAATAATAAAACGGAAACTATTCTTAAAACTATTGGCAAACAGTTTGCGTCAATACCGGATCTTAAATTAATTAGTGGTATATAATATACGATTAATTAATTATTTAATTCAATTAATGTAAATTAAACTTAATTTATTAGGTAATTGTATTGGCGGTGAAGAAATAATAGTTAAAAGTTTTATCGAACAAACTGGTACTGATTCTAATGTGTTTCATATATTACCAGTTGGATTGAATGGAGAGAATGGACAGACACTTAATATCGGACAATCTATTAAAGAAAGAGATTCAGTGGTGTCTCAAATGATTAGATTTTGTTTATTGATTGATAACGGAGATGAAGCTATTCGTATTGCAGAAGAATTTTGTTGGAACGATAAGTTCGTTATACCCGTTATAAGTGAAGATATCGATGACAACAAATATGCAATGATTCTTCAGGTGATAAATGATATGCCGATCGTTGTGAACAATGTTGACTGGAATACGATATTTGAAACACACACCACTCCAGAAAATATCGCGATTGCTGTTAAAAATATTATTACAACTCTTAGTGAACGAGTTGTAACTGAAATTATTTGAATTTAGATAAAATAAACACAATTTTAATAAATTTATATAAAATTTTAACAGTTTAGCTGATGTCAAGATTTGTATGTTATGCGCTATATTTGCAGTCAAATGTGTTTGGCAGAGCAAAAACTAAATTGGAAACATTAATAATTATTGATCATGAAGTTTAAAAAAATTTAGCGAAAACATTATTTTGTTAAGAAATAAAAACAACATATTAAATCAACTTATTTTGTTATTAATACTTAAAACTTATTTCTTAAACTAAAACCTTTTGAGACAGAAGTTTTATATAGTTTCAAAACTTTGAAGTTTAAATTTATTATCGCTCGAGTTTAATATAAAATACATCATTCAACAAATTATTTCTTCTTTCAATACACTTGATTATTTAATTTAAATATGTTTATAACTTTTTATAATTATGTGAATATTTATCTGAATTCGAAGTAAAATATCAAATCTAATTAAATTTAATCATTATTAAACATGCATTAACGTAAAGAGAAACGGACTCACGAATAAGCCAAATTAAAAGCTGACCGTTTAAGACAAGATCTAAGATAATAATAGCTAACATTTTTACTTTGACTTTTAAAAAAATTATTAATTAACATTTGATTATTTCGATTTCTTTACAGCAATTAATAGGTGCGACGAATATTGATTTAAGTTAAACATAGGTATAATATGTATGACAAATTATTTAATTAATATTTTAATATAAATTCTTTCGACGCACTAATAAAATTTTATGTTAATGTAAACACTTTACCAGGGATCTTAAGCGATTTCTTATGTCAATAAAGGGATTTTCAAGTCAATTAGGCCAAAAATGTGGTCCGAAACAAGCATAAATATCGTCAGAAAAGGACGCAAAATTGGTCAAGAAGGAGTAAAAAGAGTAAAAACAGATGAAAATGCGAAAAATAAGTCAAAAATGAACAAAATTAGGTTAAAATTGGTAACGGGATTGGTAACAATTTTATAAAAATGATAAAAATCGCGTATAAATAGACAAAAATCTGAATGGGATATTCCGTTTTAATAGTAACAATTTGAACCAAAATGATAAACATCTGGTAAAAATAGGTAAAAATCTAAACGGGAGATTCCATTTTCATTGTTACTATAAAGACTATAATTATAAAAATCGGGTAAAAATAGAAAAGATTCTTGGCTATTATAAAAATCCGAAATTATAAGTAAAAATTCAACGTTAAGAAAAATAATATAAACTAATGGGTAGAGACGAAAAATTCAGGATAATCCTTATTTTTATAGGACACAGTTACATCTAATGCAAAAAAAGATGTGGACGAATCATATAATGCATTTTGAGAGCTATTTAATGTTCCTGAAATCCTGAATTTTTAATTGAAAATCCTGATAACTCCTGAAAATCTAAAATATTTCTGAATTAATTTAAAGGAAAAAACATTAGTTTTTGATCTAAAACAACTTTTATACAAGTTTTACTTTATTTTCCTGAATAATCCTGATTTTTAAACTTTTAACTTTTTCCTTTTTGCTTCCTGACTTAACTTCGTTTTTAGTCCTGAATTTTCGTCTCTACTAATGGTTGGGAGAGAACGGAGAGAGCGAGCGACCATATACCAACCGAACATTACTTTAAAAAGTCTGATATTATGACCGTATTGATCTTGTTTTTTAAAGAAATCATATTTTTATAACCACCAAAATTCCAAATTTTTAATCCCAAATAACCACCAATGTTCTTAATCTGTTTTAACCAAAACCTCTGTTAATGATATATAAAAATTAATACTGCTATTATTGAAGTGTATCTGCTATTCTTAACGCTACTCATAAGAATGTGGCAATAAATGCTTGAAAATTTAAATTTAATCATAATTTTCTAAAAGTAATATCATTTTATACAGTTTTAACATATTTTTAGAATTGTAAAATAAGTTGTTATCCATATTTAATATCAAGAAGAC
Organism: Phthiracarus laevigatus; assembly: GCA_034700185.1. Taxonomy (NCBI): domain Eukaryota; kingdom Metazoa; phylum Arthropoda; class Arachnida; order Sarcoptiformes; family Phthiracaridae; genus Phthiracarus; species Phthiracarus laevigatus. The sequence goes on along the minus strand of JAQIXJ010004620.1, from coordinate 3,933 downwards.
ACTTTAGGTATAGGACAATAAACTAGTTTAATTGTTTTAAAAATTTTTGGTAATTAAAATTTTTTAGCGTGTAATTTAAGAAATCGACTTAGTGACCAACCATGCACGCAATTGAATGGAAAATGCAATGACTAATGTAAAATGTCTACAACAATGGTGGCCAGATTTCTATTGAACAAACAACGTTTAATAGTCTAATTACGTGATTATATTAAGGGATGTGATAATATTTTTAATAGCAATAGCTATATTGTCTGCAGTTTGATGTGAATCGAATAAAGTATTCCAATCACTAGTTTCTACTCCGTTCGGCATAACTTTTATCGATTGCATCAGCGATTCATCTTTGCTTTCATTAACTTCATTAATAGCCGGAATAATAAAGTTGTCGTTCCAAATAAAGTTTTGCGCCATTCGAATCGCTTCATCTCCCGTATCAATCAATAGACAAAACTTAAACAATTGAGAAACAACTGAATCTCTTTCCTTAATAGACTCTCCGACATTAAGTGTTTGTCCATTCTCTGCTTTCAAACCAACGGGCAATATATGGTACACATCCGAGTCAGTTCTCTTTTCATTCGTAAAACTGTTAACCAATATTTCTTCTCCGCTATTTCTGTTACCTAATAATTTAAAATAGCGTTAAATAAAAATTTAAATCCAATATATTAATGTTTGATACCTGCTAATAGTTTAAGCATTGGTAACGATGCTAATTGTTTACCAATTGATTTAAGAATAGATATCACGCTATTGTTCAATGATTTACCACTACTCGCTATACAAACCAAAATATAATTTTCATTAAACAATACACTCTGTTGTTGTTCTCTAAACTTTTCAGCCAAGCTATACATCCGGTCTTCGAATACGTTGAACTTATTAAACGAATATTTATATTTTGGCAGTAAAGCGAAATAATCAAACTTTTTCTTCAAATCTATCGCCAATGATTTGAAATTATTATCTACGGTTTCCAAAATGTTTTCTTCATCGCAAACTTTCGATAAATCATAAGAAAGAGGATAGTTATCGAACTTAATGGCTACAATAGGTAAGCGCTGATGACAATAAAACGCTTGTTGTGTGCATGTGTTTGATTTGCTGTAATCTTCCGATAATATCAATACAACTACCGATGCTTTGTTTACTTTCTTAATAAATTTATACTCATTGTTTTGTTCTTTTTCTGGCATAGTATTGCTGTCTTCATTATTTAATGTATAACGAAACGTATTATTATTATTATCAATTTTTTTGAGTAGTGTATTAGACGACAAACTTTTATCTAAAGTTTCAGACGCCACGGATTCGAGAGAAGACTTTTCCGTTACGGCTGAATTGTTTACGTGATCATTGCTTGATATCCATATATAGTATCCATGTTCGCTTAAATCAATACGCAATTGATTCGCAAACTCGTGTTGATTCGGATGACAACTGAATACAATGAAGTCGTCGTAATTTTTCGAAGACAACGTCGATGTATAGCTCGATGTCGACGATGAGTCCAAAGACGCTAAATGCAATAATTTATTAAATTCTTTGAAATTTTTGTCGATCTCTTTGGCAGTTCGCTCCACACATTTCTCCTCCCATCGCGTTATATCGCACCGTTGACCTTCAACTTCCGACTCTTCCATTTCCGCTGCCGTCTTCCACGGAATATAATGAAGCGGTGATAGAATAATAGCGATCTTTCTTGAAGGCCTGGTATACGGTAATTGAAATTTTCGAAAACTAATTCATTAATGCGCATAGAAAAACACTCACCAGTTATCGATAAAGCAAACCGGAATAATTTCTTTATCAATTTGATCGGCCAGCTATATTTTTATTAGGAAACTTAATTTATGTTTGATGGGATTTTTATTCGAAACAATACCTGAATTTCTAGTCGCGTCCATTTCGTAGTTCCGTATGCAGGCGTGACGAGCGGTACAAATAGAGTGCAGTTAACTATACCGTCGTTTAGCGTTTCTCTCCAATTCATTCCTGGTTTAATGTCATCGATATCCAAGAAGGCATCGTATCCAAACGAGTTTAGCCATGTTTTCAAACTTCGGGCCTGTGGTGAACCATCAATATGAGCGTAACTGATAAAGATTTGTTTGTGGCTTATATTAGTAGATACTGATTTATGTAATAACGTATAATGTTCTTCATGACAATAATTAAGAGGTTTTACAGTAGAATCTTCCGGAGGATCTTCTGGAATTTTGGGTTTATCATTGATTAGTTTTTCTACTAGTTTCCGTAAACTATTCTTTTCTTTAAGTTTACCAGACCTTTTTTACCGAAAAATATTTAGTTAACCTTTAATACATTTTTATTTTTTCAAATTACGGTATAATTACTTTGCGCGAATATACTGGGAGATAAAGTTTTCTTCGTTCGAAGTCATTGGCATAGTTTCCGAAATAATCGCTTTGATTGTTTCATCGTCGCGGATATCATCGTAACTTAGTAACCAGAAACCACTATTTTTCAAAATGGCGGAACAATTTAGTCGTTCCTCAGCGCACACTGAAATCAAGCTCTTTATCGAATTCGTCAAGCAATTCTGCCGCATCTGAAGTAAATCGGCATGTGATGGAAAAATACTAATTTAAACAATGATTGGTATACTTAAAAGCAGATAAATAAAATTAATTTACTAGTTAATAATACCTTATAAAATTAATAATAAATAGCCGACACGATATAACGCCCAAACTATACATATCTGATTCGGGGCTGAATAACCGGAAGTTGTTAACTTCTGTCGGTTGATAATTAGAGTATGATTGATCGCATACCGATTCTAACCCAATATCACTTAACCTAACAAAGTTACGTGACTTAATACCGTCTAGTGTAAGCATTACATTTTCAGGTTTTAAATTACGATGAAGAACCGGAGGATTTTGTTGGTGCAAATAATTAACAGCGTCAACAATTTCTTTGAATAACTGCGACGCCACAAAATAACCACACGGTGTCAACATGTTTGACGATTTATCGAAATAATTTGATTTTAGCCGTTCGATTATACCATTGAGTGTAAGCGAATACAACTCCATCTTAACGTGTAGCAAATGCGAGAAGTTGGGCAGATATAGAGAATCATAATCAAAATTAATATTGATGTTTTGATGATTTTGTTGATCGTAGTAATTGTCTTCTATCCAGTACGCCAAATGCGGTACAATGAAATTTTGGTCCAATTTTTTTAAACGCTCAATCTCTTTCAAGCAATTACCAATGTTTTCAACATTGATAGCCACTTTCTTTATTGCGTACGCGCGCCCATCTTTAGCCGTTGCTTTGAACGTTTTTACGAACAATTTTGGTTCAAGTGATCCTTCCTCCGTGTAAATCTTCGCGTACCTGTTTTCGCTAACAGCTATATAACCGTTTGCAGCCATATTGAGTTTAAAGTATTTCTGTATTGTTTAAAGTAAATCAATATATCGTTATAGCGACATAGTGCTCGTGATGTCTAATGCGGTTTGTTTAATAAACTTTCGCTGAGAATTGTAGTTATATCAATCATTTGTATGTTTCGAAATTCTACTGCAACTTTTGAGTTACAGTATCGCTTGTTCTTTTTATGTTTATTCTGTTTGAATACACACGCATGTTTTGAAACGATAAAAAATAATAATAAAAAATTTTGCTGCGATAATGTTTCAGTCAGCGATATGTGATTCCAGTTTAACAAATATTGCAGCGAATTCCTGGCAAATAAGTTATAGATACATAGGTAACTAACTGTAAGCAAAGATAGATAAAAAATTGTTATGACGCTTAAATGAGCCGAGTCTGCAAAAACTGCGATACATAAGCACCAGTGATGGGCAACGCTCGAGCAGATGGCGCTCGGTGCCGAGCGTGAGCGGCGAGCGTTAGACTTTTACCGAGCGCGAGCGTGAGCGCTGAGCGTAGGGG
>JAQIXJ010004619.1:0-10528 GCA_034700185.1 Phthiracarus laevigatus | reverse complement strand
TATTTTTATCAGATTCTTGCCTATTTCGACACAATTTTGTCCATTTTTGACCCCTTTAATGCCAATTTTGAGCATACTTTTAGTATTTTTGACCGTATATTTTGTCCATTTAGACTTAAAAATCCCTTAATTAGCATAAGTTGGTGAAAATCCCTTTATTAAAGTAAGAAATTGGTGACAATCCTTTTATTAAAGTAAGAAGTTGGTAAAATCCCTTTATTAGAGTAAAGATCGAAATCCCTTTATTAGAGTAAAGATTAAAATCCCTTAATTAAAGTAAGAAGTTGGTAAAATCCCTTAATTAGAGTAAAGATCGAAATCCCTTTATTAGAGTAAGAGTGTGCACGTACGGACGGACAGACATAGTCAAATCCATATATCTGACAAATTTGCAGTCAGATAAAAAAACAAGCTCTATACGGTCATATATGACTTTGTAACTTAAGTTCAGTTAGTATAAGGTCACTCGCTTACTTTGTTCTCTCGCTCCAGGGTGGCCCAGACTTTGAAGGTCTGGAGGGGTCTCATTTAGGATTTTTTAGGTCAAACTCATAGGATTTAAGCGACAATTTTTGGATTTTTCGTCAAAAAAGTGCTATTTTCATAATAAAGTTGCTATTTTATGACTTCAGATTCCCAGGTGGGGAGTATACCCCATCCAGACCCTCCCCTCTGGGACACCCTGGCTCGCTCCAATAACTTTATTTTACTTTTATAGAAAAGTATGTTTTACGTTGTAAAGTTTACAAAACGTCTTATGACAAAGTAATCCGTGTTCTATAATATATTATTACAATTGCGGCAGAAGGCAATTAAGTTTTGACTTATATTTTATCAGTTTAACCTGATTTTTGGACCCTTTAACCTAAGTTTTTGACAATTTTGAGCCTTAAAAACCATTAAATGAAACTAAAATGGCAGAAGCCATTAAAATTTTAAACTCAATAATGGCCATTCTTACCGTGTTTCGCATATTTTCACCAGATTTTAGATTGGAACTGAAAATCAATTTTTACAGCAAAGAACGGCAGATGCCACAAACATTAAATTTAAGTTTTGTCCATTTTTTGCCAATTTCGCCTGTTTTAACCAGAATTTTGAGCTAAATGTCATTTTTTACAGCATATAGCGGCAGATGCTACTGAAATGTTAACCTTATTTTTGATTAATTTCACCGAATTTTGTTTATTTTTACCATTTGTTGCCCATTTTGATTAAAATTTTTGCTTATTTTGACCAATTATTTGCCCATTTTGACCAGAATTAAACCCACTTTAACCAGATTTTTAACAATTTTTGCTCGAATTTGCACATTTTTGGCCCTTTTTATGTCCGTTTTGACCCTAATTATGGTTATTTTGACCTAAAACCCCCTTATTAACATAGGAAATCAGTTATAATCCTTTTATTAACATAAGAAATCGGTTCAATTCCCTTTGTTAGCATAAAGAAAAAATCCCTTAATTAAAACAATACGGTGTGAGCCCAAATCCATATATCTGAAATTTAAATAAGTGAAGATTTAGCGGTGCTAAAAATCAGTAGTTTAATTGGATGTTTAACAAAATGACCATTCTTACTGTATTTTTAATTAATAATATGCATAAAACTAAATTATAATTTTTATTCACAGTTTATGGAGCTAAAGGCTGGCCTAAGCTTAAAGCCTACCAGTACTGTAAAGGATTTGATAGAGTCTACGCACGTTTAGAGGTTTGGCGCTGGAAAAATCAATGAATACTACAGACACCTTCATTGTCGTACGATTGCGCTTAAGGAGTTAAGGAGTTACTGTAGCGAACAAATATTTAACTATAATATTATAAGAATTTTTTTGATAGCTGTTATAATATATTTTATTGTATGTAAATATTCGTTTTTTATAAATTTGAATAAATTTTTTGAATAAAATAAAATTTTTAAAAAAAATAAAAATTATTGAATTACTGTAAATCATGTCTTCCAACTTAATAATAAGTTAATAAGGGGGTTAATATGTTTACCACCAGAAACTGATAGAAAAACTTGGAGAAAGTGATTTAACAAAATGCCAGTAACCTTTGGGGATATAAAGCATTTCTCCTTCTTTTAAAACACATTCATAATATAAGTCTATTTGATTAAAACCTGGAAACTGATCGCTATCAACATTTTCTAAATCAACTCGACTGGTATTAAATAAAAGGTGGGAATCGTGAGCATAAATTTGATGTTTGGGTGTTTGGTCGCTATACAGCCGAACATATTTGGCACCCATTACTTGTGATAACAGATTATCTTTCGGATCAAAATGAAGAGGCGAAACAGTACCTGAAGGACCGAACCACCCGTTTATATCAACATTAATATCATGTTCAGTGTGATCATCATCTCTAGAAATACAGCAATAATCGGGAATAGAAAAATCTGATCTCAATTCTTCGATTTGTTCGAACAAATTGTGTTGCGCTAAATAACCTTTTGGTTTGCTTTTTGAATCGTTAATTATGTATTCATTAATAAACTGCTTAATAGTCATTAACTTTTGAGACCACTGTTCATCCGTATATTTGCTGCCAATTTCAATGGGAACGGTTCGATAAGCGGCAACATTAAACATATAGTTTAGACTCCATTTTCGGTCTAAACGCGACGGCCAGTGATTCATACAATCGGTAAAAATTACTGGAACTTTTTCATTAAAATATTGTACACGAAATGTGCATAAATCTATATCTTTTACTCGATTAATGTTATCTTTGAATGATTTTGGCAATAATGTACTAAACGTTTCCGTATCCGTCAGTTTCACTTTTTTCGACACAAACTTACCGCTCATACGTTTATCGTCATAAATATTATGATCGATTTTTAGTTTAATTGGTTTATTATTGTCGAAATTAATATCATTGAATTCACGCTCTTCTTCTCTAATAATCGATTTATGAATAATAGTCGCAAATTTTGCCAAAATATTGTTATAAAATGTTGGACACATTAATAAACCAAAATCTAATGCATTCAATGCTTTGATTCGATTTTCGACACAATTATCCAAATATATTAGAAGCAAACATTTCATTAAACACATGTAACCATAAATATAACGAAACCCGATGTAAACTTCACACCATTTTCCGCAATTAATAGTTTCCCATACGTTATCGATAACAGCTTCACAATAATTCATGTATAATTCAACGTTGGATTTGCATTGTTTCGAACCAATCCCAACATTATTTTCTACATAATGTTCAACGCATTCTTTTAAATAAATAATTGGTTCGTTAATGTATTTATCATGCATTAATTGTGGGCATATTTGGGCGAAATTAGTGGGCAATAATGCGATTAATTTCGCTACCAATTCGTTAGTTTGATCGTCCATTATTTAAAAACCACAAACACGTGCGCAACAAATTAATAAAATAAACAAAACAAAATAATAATTATAAATAAATAGTACTTTGAGAGTTGAGTTGTTTAGAGTTAGCAGAGTGGCGCAGTGGAAGCGTGCTGGGCCCATAACCCAGAGGTCCGTGGATCGAAACCACGCTCTGCTACAATATTTTTTTATTAAATTTAATTAACATTGTTTTTATACCGGATTTAACTTTGCAACCAGAATTAAAATAGAGCTATAAATCAAAAATATACTCACGTCAGATTAAACTTTTTCTTTTAAAATTGAAATAAAATAAAGATGTTAAGATAGGAATATTACAACTGCCTCATGGATTCTTAGTGTGTTATGTATTGAATTGAAAGGAACAAAACCTTACGAGGGAATATTCCCAAGTGTGTTAAGCCAACTTTTTCGAGACAATTTTTATTTGGTAGAGGACATCGAATAAAAGATGTTACAAAATAAATTCGGTAAACCGTGAAACGGGGGATTGTGGAGGGTCTTCAAAGTTTTTTTATTCAAAAAGGGGGACAAATTTTGATTAAAACTTTTAAAAATTAATAACTTTTTAAGAAAATGTGATATACGCTTAGCTCACTCAATACTTTCAAAAATTATGTTAGTATAACCAGCGAAAAAGAAGTGAAAGTTTCGATTTGTTAACATTAAAGTTATTCCAAAAATAACATATTTTTATAAAAATAAATAAAAATTTAATTAAAAGTGTAATATTCACATCATTTTAATGAATAGTATGATACTGTATATAAAATAACAATAAAAAGTGTAAATCAGTACATGAATTGTCAAATACTGTTTTCGTATCAAAATTTCTATAAAAGCTGTTTTACAAAATTTTAAAATTTCTTTTTAATAAATAAATTGTAATAAATAATATTTTATTATTAAGGCCGCGACGTTTATGACTTTTAATTATTTTTTTATTAACCAGTCTATAGACTTTTTAATAAACTATATTTACAAATCATTGAAAATCAAGTCATTATCAAATAACATTTGTTAGGTCATGAAATATTTGAGATGTTTATTCATATTATGAAACGAAATTTATAGCGCACAAAATTTTACAAAAATCCCTTATTATTAAATATATTTTAACTAAAAATCCAGGTTATTTGCAAATGAAGCTTATATTGGAGCTTTTTCTGGTAAGGATAATCTCGAAAACCTCACAAAACTTCAATTAAATGAAAATGCACTTTTTAAGTATGTTTCGCAACTAGTTGTGACGTTGAAAGAAGTTTTTCCTATTATTAAATTTTTATTGAGATGATCGATATACCGTAGTTTAAACGATAATAATTTAATTGATTTGTTTGGTGCTAATGTTAACTTGAATATATTTGAAGTACTAATATTTGTTTATTAGATAATAACGTCATTTTTATAGGTCATTTTTTGCCATTTTAAAGTCTTTTTTATAGGCCTTTAAAATCAAGAAATAATGTCATAAACGTCGCGGCCTTATTTATTATGAATGCTAATAATAAGCTTATGTTAGCTCAAAATATGTATATGACTACGGTAACATTAAAAGGTTTGTTGGGCAGTAGTGGAAGCGATCGCCAGTATATTAATAGCAGCAAAGTCCACATATTCAATATTATTATCAGATACAGATGTTTCATCGATCGATACATCAATATTAGACTGAGTAGAATTGGTTCGTTGTGGATACTGCTCACCATAAATCAAATTTTTGTCTAATAATGTACCAGCAGATGCGGATTGTATCACAGATCGGACCTCAAATCAAATTTCAAAATTAACCCATAGTTTTTATTAAACTTAAAAAGTTTAACATTACTTTTAACACAATACAATGAGCAAAGTTTGTTTTTTGTCTGTTTGTGTTGTGTGTTATCCATTATGCTGTAGGCTTAATCTGAGAGATGCCGCGATTCTTCGCCACACCTAAACTCCTATCATTCTTACACAAATATATCTATGTTAAAATGCATTTGCAGAGGGGATTGATTGGGTTGGATAGCGTTTCGGAAGCTTGTGTTGGGAGGTCTGGTTCTGTTTGGGCAGTAGTAGTGGTGTTGATCTTCGGAATCTGGAAGGTGTCGCTGAATGGTTCACGTATTTAATCGCCAAATGTCTGATATTTTTGTTAAACTGCCTTTTAAAATAACATATTACTTACTGCATGAAGACTGCGACTATTGTCCGAATCAGACATTAAATCTTCATCATATTTGTTTTTTGTAATTTCTTTTGTACTTTTAACTGATGACAACTTCTTTGGAATTTCTTTTTTGCCATTAAATCGTTCATGTGATTGAGTTGATTGCTGTTTGTTATGAACTTTTATGTGCTAAAAATAAAAATGATTTACATTAAGAACTAATAGCTCACGTTTTAAAGAGAATTTAAAGAATTCGACTATGTCTGTCTGTCTGTCTGTTCATAGTGAAGAAGAATCGAATTTAATTTCAGTAAAACATAAATCTGATCTTAATTTACTATATAACTTATTAATAAGACAAAGTAAATGTCTAAATACATGAAAAAAATATTCGTTGATATATTGGACACTTCTTTGCAATTCATGACAGACTTATTAGCGTTTGCGAGAGCGAAGTTAGTTTTTAAACTTTTCTATGGCCACATTCTTAATTTTTAGCTCACTTTTTTTTAAAAAAAAGCGAGCTTATGCTTTTGACACTGTCCGTCCGTCCGTGTGTCCGCACCAGCTCGACCAATGAATTTAGCACGTATTTTAAATGAGTTTATTTTGACATGATACGGAACTGTATAATAATTTATTACAGCATTCTTTAAATAAACTTATTAGCTTATATTAAACTATGATAAAGTGAGCTCTCTATGGACGTGTCGTACTTGTTTTAATTAATTTTAATTATAATTTAGGATTAGGTAAAACTAGTACTCATAGGGAGAGACTATCTTGCAGTAAATTTACCTCTTTTAACTTTTCACAGCAAAAAAACTTACTTTATAACAGGCAGACATTTCCGCAAAAGTTTTGCTACAAACAGTGCACGAATAAGGTTTAAGACCGTAATGTCGATTTGAGTGCTCGTTTAACGATTGCTGTCTGGTAAATGTTTTACCACATAAATCGCAAATAAAAGGTCTCTCTCCAGTATGCACTCGATGATGACGCTCGAGATCTCCTTTGGTCAGAAATTTGGCGTCACAATCAGAACAGTCCCATCTCTTTACGCCCTCGTGTCTCAATACATGTAATCTCAATTGTGACCGTTGTCTGAATGCTTTGCCACATAATTCGCACAAATGTTTCCGTTCGTCGAGATGTAATGCCATATGTGTTTGCAATACACCTGTTTGTGAAAATGATTTTTCGCAAACACTGCATTTATAAGGCTTTTCTCCAGTGTGTCTTCTCATATGAACTTTAAGGCTTTTCTTCTCTGTGAACCTCGAATCACATTGAGAACACTTCCACGGTCTCTCTCCTGAATGTGCTTTTATATGACGTCTAATTGAATACGTAAACAATATGAATCAATTATTAAAAAATTAATTTGTAAAAAAACAAACTTTAAATTTCCTTTAGTTGAAAAGCTTGCTGGACATTGTCCACAAGCAAATGGCTTTTCTCCGGTATGCCTCCGCTGATGGACTAATAAGTTTCCTTTAGTTGAAAATCGAGCGTCACATTCACCACATTCATAAGGTTTAGTATGAATCAATTTATGTGTCACTAATGCAGAATTATTTGGTAACAATTTATGGCATACATCGCATTCAAAAATATTTTTATCGTGGATTAACTTTTCAGTTCTGTTCTTCTTTTTCCCATTAATTTTTTTAGTTGTCTTCAATTCGTTCTCAGTTCTAATAATCTCATTACAAATTTTAGAATCGATTTCACTACAATTGTCATAAATAATGTTAAAAGAAGTGTCATTAAAGCTTTCACCTTCGTTGTCATCACTACTTTCTCCTTCGTTGTCATCACATTCATCCTCAATAATCTTTATTTGATTATTAACGTCGTTTATCAAATTATTATCAAAATTAGTGTTTATTACATTATTTTCTAAAACTTGCATTGCTTTATGCGTCGATTGAATCACATTTCGTCTTTGACTTGTTTGATCAACTTCTTGAATAACACTTGCGGTAAATGTTGATTTATTATCGCTTTGAGTTTTACTCTTATTGCTATTTAACTTGAGTTTTGATGAACAATTTAATGATAAATTATCAGATGATGGCGAGTGATGTGTTTTAGAGGGATTTTCGAGTGCTATCAATAAATGAGAAGATGATTGATCACTGCGTGAACCATAAGATGTGATTACAGTCGCCAATTGTTGCTCAATATCACCATTATTTACATTTGTTTGGCTAAAATTGTTTTTAATACTATTATCATTAACCACAACCATTTCATTAGTGATTTGATCACTTTCACGAGATTCTGCGGCTATTAACGGTAAAAAAAGCTCTGGTCGATCATTCGATTGTTTATTGGGTATAGACTCGAGCAGTGACGACGAAGTGATCGATGGATCTAATGTTTGCGAGTTTTGCGTGTCGTCAACCAACTGTTTAAGACGTACTTCTTCCTGCTGTTCCATTCTCATGGCCAATGCGTTGATATCAGCGGCGCTGTTATTTACAATCTCTTGTAATCGTTCGGACACTACATTCCAAAACTGAACTGCTTTCAACTTTTCTTCAGCAATCATTGACGGCACCAAAACAACTGCCTCTTCAATCTTTAGGTATTAATTGATTACAGTTTAATTTATTATATCAACTTTGAAGTAAACATAAATAAATAATTTAAAAAATTGCAAACATTGCAAACACTTAAACATGTCATTTTTAATGAACTCGTATTAAAAAAAAACTTTATAAAAGTTGTTAAACTTTTTTCGCTTAAAGTATAGCATTTATAGTTAGCGTTAACGCATGACAATCAAACATTCTCTACTAATAGATAAATAGTGAAATAAATGCGAATATAAAATGGAGATCATCGACAACAAAATGTCAAACCGTTTATAATTGGTTTTAAATATAAAGAAAATCGCATAATAATAATAATTGCATAATAATAAACTATTGGGAAACATTTGAAAAGAAAAACATAAAAGTTTAGTAAACAGAGATGAGTTTAGTATAGCGATTATTCGCGATTGCAATAGTCATGGTTATACAGAACGTTAATGCCGATAACTCTAAGCATAACACTACATCCAAGCGTACGTTCACTTACTTTTTTCTTAAACGCTATCAGAGATACCGACGTTTCGATCATGTTTTTATTTGTCTCTTCTACTATATATAATTACTCGACAGATGTGGTCGAAATAAAACAAAATTATAAATCGCGCAATTATAGAGTTTTTACTCATCGCATCAATTGTGTTGACATTCACTCTCTTCTAAGCTTTTATTAGTTTTCGCACATTTATGGCATACTCTACTGTATGCGGTCAATACACTAACAATAACGCAATAATCTCATTGATGTACATTGTATGTGAGTGTTTACTGTACTGTACAACCTTTTCTATGTTTATAATCAAAAATAGAAATCATTGCGACTTTTAACTGTTATTTATTCCTATTATTTTTAATTTTATAGTTTTACGATTCAATTGTTTATCAAATTCTGGTTAAACTGTGCGTAATTCATATTTATTTATTTTAAAATATAACGTTAAGTTTTTGTTATGAATTTGTTTTGTAAATATTATTATAATTTGAATTAGTTTTGAGTATCATAAACAAAACTAATGGATTATTAAAAATTTCAATAAACTATAGGTTTATACTAAACAGTTGCCAGTACACAGTATATATATCGATACTAATATTGATGGCAAATGTGGCGAAAATAACATTTATATCATCAGTGGTTTTTACAATTGGTTTAATATATTACGTTCATTATCAGCAAAATGTTGACATTCAACAAATGCATAGCGGAGTGATTAGAGATATTGAACGCCAGAGAATTAAAAAGTTAATACAACAACAAGACGACCAATAAAAAATAAACATATTATATATTCTCTTTTATTAGCTTTACAGCCAATTTGTTAATTTATTGATTTGTGGGAAATTAGTATGATAATATATAATATGATAATAGTATTAAAATAAAACATATTTTGTTAATCCAATAAATCAGACTTTAAGTCACTTTCTGATAAATCCGGCTTTTACTTCAATCTCAGTTTTAAATACATGATATTTTTACCAAAAATCATTAAAAAATTTTGCTTTAAAAATTAGTAACAGTGAGCCTAGTAATGTCGCATTACCTTTCTACCGTATTACCTGACAATTTACCCCATGGGGGTAAAAGCTCAGTCGTATGCCTCATGACAACTAATATCTATCAAAACTGAATTTATCCCATGGGGTAAAAACTAATTTTCTATAACTTTATGAACAAAGTGAAAATAAAAATTTTTTAAAATGTCAATCTTTGCTATTAAATATATTATATTTCTATAAGTGTCGTTAATTGGAAATGAGTTTTTACCCCATAGCAAATGACTTTTATATAAATTGAGTTTTTACCCCTTGGGTATAAGATTAAGCTTTTAACTCATAGTAACCCACTTTTTCCAAATTCGTTTGAGTTTTTTGATTCACCCCATTGGGGTAAATTGTCAGGTAATACCTTACTGTCTATTCCAAACAATGTGCAACAGAGAAACATTTACATGATGTCACAAACTTTAATATTGTTGTTTATGAACACCCATTTCAGGCGTAGCATTACCAGTATTAGAAACACTATTATAGACTGGAATGGTAAGATCACCTTTCCTTTTTAGATCTTATTTCTAGACTTAGTAATCCACGCTCTGTTGTTTAGTCCGATTAAATATGGTCTCTTATAACCAGACAAAAATTTAACTAATATCGTAAAAATTGCCATAACGTATAGGACTTGCAAAGTTCACAAAATTTATCAACAATTTATTAAATTATACATTTATTAACTTTTACTTATTTAAATCACATAAAATTTCAATTCATTAATGCAAATGATTAAGAATCCAAATACAAATATTAATAACTCTATCGGCTTCGACATCAACTTTAGCCAAATCGTGTTTATCATCATAGATGTAACACTTTGTGTCAACGCCTCGAGCT
>JAQIXJ010004618.1:0-10529 GCA_034700185.1 Phthiracarus laevigatus | reverse complement strand
TCTAATCAGTATTATTTATCTTAAAATAAGTTAACAATAATTCTTAATTTCATAGATAATACGATACAATCTAATATGTTTCTACTAATGTCATAGAAATTTCTTGTTGATGAGGATTTCGCTGTTGTATAAATTATAATTTAAAATATTAATACTTGAAAACGTTTCTTGAAATGAATCTGATTATAATTATACGATTATTACACAACTCTAAACATTTATTTCTATATCTCTGTGTTTGATGGCACACAAAACTTTCGTTGATTATTGATCAATTGTTTAACAAAAAAATATTTATCAACATGTAAATTACTTTTTTGTTTGTTAAAATAAAATAATTCGTATTTCGTCCAAATAAATTTTAAAACTTTTGGATTTCCAAAATAATATAATTAAAGTATTTGAAGACGCATCTTTGTTTATGCATAGATCTAAAGTAGATTATCCAGTGGTTAATGCTCATTCACCTGCTTTAGAAAAAGGAACAGCTAAATATCAATAAGTAGAGGACATGTTTAGGCATTTTATATCTCTTTTGGAGTTACAGATACAATTATTGACAATGCTGTTTATGGAATTTTACCACGAAAAGTATTTATTACTTTGGTTTCTAATGATGCGTTTTCGGGGATGTATTTATAAAATGCTTATGATTTTAAAACATACAAATTAAATTATATAACCGCACACATAGATGGTCAACAGTATCCACTTAAAGCTAAAACTCCAGATTTTACAAAAAAATTTATACAAGAGAATATTTAGGATTATTTGAGTCATTAAACCAATTGACTACTGACTCAACAATAAAATTAATTTTAAAAGACTGGGCCAATAGTAATACAGTTAATGGTTTTAAATTAGCTCCTGACTTTAGTGGTGATTGTTGTAAAATGGGTTTACTAGTATTATTAAAAAAGGAGCTTTGAAAATTGAACTTAATTTTGCTGAAGCTTTGACTGAAACAATAAGTGTACTAATTTACTCTGAATATGATAGTATTATCGAAATAAATTCAAATAGACAAGTTTATTCTGATTATATGTAATGTATACATTGCAAATTAAATTTATTATTATCAAATAATAACTGCTTTATTGGTACATTCCCCGAGATTTGTTACCTAGACAGAAAGTTAACAAGAAACCATGCGCGCTAATTGATAATGCAGACGAATCATCATCACCAGGTGAACATCGGATAGCTATTTATTCATGTATTAATGATTGTGCAGAGTATTTCGATAATATTGGTTTGATGCCGATACATGATGAAATTATAACATTTTTAAGAAGAAATGGAATTAAAATTTAGTATATAATCCTAATCAAATTCAGTCAATAACTTCTAAAACCTGTGGTGCCTATTGTGTATTATTTGTTAATTTTAAATGTTAAAATTTAAGTTTTTGTTATTTAATAAACAGCTTTTCAAATGATAAAATATAAAATTATTTAAAAGTATATTTTTCTTTGTTATTATGATTCCACGTGTAACAAACATTTGTTTATCATTTAATTGTGATATAAATTTTTATTTAGTTAATTTATATTGACTTAAAAGTTCTATTTTAAATTTTGATAACAATCCTTAAAATTTTTCTCGATTTATTGTTCCTTTAAACTCAAATTCAACACCATTATTATTAAGAAGTGGGTATATTAGCATAAGTGGGTAAAAAATTAGAAGCATATAATAACAAGAACGACACATTCATAGAGAGCTCACTTTTTCGTGGGGTTATTCATAGGAATTTCAGAAATATACTTGTTTCAAAGCCAAGATAGAAAATTTTCAATTTCCTTTTTTAATCTAAGATATTATGTAAAATCACTTAATTAATATGAGCCTGCGGACAGGAGGACGGACGGACGGACAGACGGACAAACTCAAATCCATAAGCTCTACTTTGACTCTTCAAAGTGAGCTAAAAAATTGTATGTACTGATTATGGGTGGATTGGTGTCTTTGTACTAATTTTTACAATTTAAACTTAATTAGTATTAGAATAGCGAATACCTATCTTTATAGCTTATAACCGAATGTTGCACATTACCGGTAAAGATAAAACCATAAAATCGGTTTTCTTGATCGGTCTTAATAACATGGCCGTTAAAAAAATAAAATCGGCCGTCACAACCTGTTTCCTTAAAAAGCTCATGAAAATATGGTATCTGAAAATATTTCATACCGGCTAAATAAATACATGGTATCTGCTCTACTTATTCAGCATAGTATTAGAAAATTTAGTGTATACTGTATCAAGTTTTGTTTCAATTTTAGTTTTTCAATTTAAATTAATCAAAATTATAACTTATATTCTTTTAAAATCTCGATTTCAAAACTGATTGGTCAATGTCAAGTACTTTTAAAGTTTTTTTAAACAACATTGAATACACATTTTCATTGTATTAATTTTGTTTGCCAGGCACTATTGTTTCGATTCCTTTGCAGGAAACTTTATCGATGGCTTCAATTTCGAATATGTGTAGATTAGTGGCTTCAAATTCTCTAAGTTTTTTAAAGAAATCGAAACACTAGTGCCTAGTTGAGGTCATCAATTTCATAATCGGAACGAGAATAGAATTATTAATTGATTGATCAGACTCTTAGTTGAAAATCAATAATTTATTTCTTTAATTATCTTTACGAAAATAGTGGCGATTAAAATAATTTACTTATGCGCTCAACTGAAAAAAGCTAGATACAAACTCTCTCTCTTCTCTTTCCTCCCTCCCTCCCTCCCTCCCTCCCTCCCTCCCTCTCTCTCTCTCTCTCTCAAGCAATAAATTGTGTGCAAAAGATTTTATAAGGTGAGGGAGCGCATAAAAATAATAAAATTACCCCATATCTTATATTCAGTTTGCACACAACATCAACCGATCGAGAGAGCAAAGACAATTGTCTCATTCGATAAAATTCTGAGTACATAGGTCTTAACATCAATCTCCGATTTACTATTTGCTAACAAATCAACAAGTTATTCAGAGCTAGAAACATTCTTGCCTTCCCATTGTAATGTCTATCAATAAGAGCCTCAATTATTAATTTCCACAGACTTCGCAAAATCTAATCAATACATATAGGGTCTGTTTTGAGATTGCCATTCAATATTTACATTTATGGCAAACGTTTTTATAGAGAAGTAGAGCTTATGCATTTGACTACGTTCGTTTGTCCGAATGTACGATGGATTTGGCATATTGCCATCTTGGCTTAACAACTATTATGTTTTAACTTAAGCATTATCCTTTGAAAAAAGTAAGGTCTCGATGAATGTGTAGTTGTTCTAAATAATCCGTAGTATATTTTTTAACAAAAATTTTATAATTTTCTGCGCTATTGGAAAAATTTATAAGTAAGTAGTAACAAAAATCACTTTTATATAAATCCCAATTACAAATGCTTTTTCGAGTAAAATAGCATTTGTAGCTTTTAAAGCATTTATCATTAAAAATAGCAATTAATTGCATTTACAAATCAACTAAAACAACTAAAAACGATGTAATTAGTTCACATATAATAATTTTATGCTTCGAATATTGAAATAAACAAGAACGACACATTCTTAGATAGCTCATTTTTTCTTAGATTAATGCATACTTTTGTGAAGAATTTATCAGTTTTAAAAATTTCAAATCCCTTTATAAACATGCGAAAGGATGGGAAAAATTGCTATCCGCATTCGTCCGCAAAAATTTAAACTTAGTATTATCCACACTGCACTCATCCGCCAAATTTTTAAGGCTATCCGACCCGATCCGCATCCGCACTCAAAATTATATTTATCATCCGCAATCCGCAGCGGATAATCCGCGGATATCCGCAAATATTAAGTTTAATAATTACATCTTTTTGTGAATGAATAAATAGTTTTCTGTCCAATATATTGTATTACATGTTTTTTGGTAACATTTATAGAGATAATGTTTTAATTATTGAACAAGAATGAAGCAATAAAGTTTTCATTAATTAGTGGATAAATTTTTTTCTATGATAATATATAACTTATTTTGTCTTTTTCTGTTTGAAAAACAGAAAAAAAATATTTTGCGGATAACTGCGGATGCTCCGCGGATAATTATTTCTTTAACACCCCGACCCGCTATTTATCCGCAGAAAAAAGCTCGTATCCGCTTCGCATTCAATCCGCAATTAATAAAATGTCACTAATCCGCATCAGCAAAAATCCTTAAAAATTTGAAACATCCGCTCCCGCATATGCTCTTATCCGCAGCCGCGCCCAGCTCTATTAGATAGCTCATTTTTTCTTAGATTAATGCATACTATTGTGAAGAATTTATCAGTTTTAAAAATTTCAAATCCCTTTATAAACAGTAGAAATAGGTGAAATTCCTTAATTAATATAAAACTGCGAACTTAGAGACGAAAGGACGGACATACAGACAGATATAGTTAAATCCATAAGCTCTTCTCTTATATAAAAATGTGAGTTAAAAAGTAGCATTTGCTACATTTTTGATTGTTCTACTTATTCCATAACGTCACAACTTGTAACGCAATATTATAATTATTACGGTAAAATTAAAAATTACAATGTTACTCATTGACTAACTCATGCAGTAGAGCTTCGTTTTCAAATTAGATTTTTTCTTGCAATTTGAATGCAATCTTAAAAGTTATTGTTTATAATTTCATTTTAAATTCAACAACTCCCGATTCACTTTGAATAATTCAAATGAGTTGCTAATACTATACTTGCGCATACTATTAAATGAATGAATAGTTTTATTTGTTAATCAAAAAAAATCAAAATACATTTAAATTTAAAATTTTTTCGAACACTACATTAAATTGAGTTTTACATTTTTTAAGTCATTAACAAAATATTTGAAATAAATTTTACTTAGGATTAAAAATTTATTAATTATTTATTTGATTCCGAGCAGAACAGCATTTCACAAATATATGACTTGATTTTTTTATGAAAAATGCTATTGTAATTAATTAATTGCGCCATATATCGATAAAGTGTCATGGCTCTAACTATCTATATTTTTTACAGCGAATAGACACTCTAAATACAAAATACATGTTTCTAATTTCAAGTATAAATAAATGTCGTTAAATTAATGAAAAATGCATACATTTAAGGCATAAATACAAACATCAAATCAAATTAACCCTTTATAAAAGTTTAAACCAGTATAAAAGTATGCGATACTATTTTAATTATTCATATTGCCACTAAAATTTAGTTTCAATTGAATACTAAATTTTACGATTAAAATTAATAGAAACGAAATGAAAAACTAACAGTAGTAATAAACGTTTAAATATGAGTCAAACAAAACATAAACAAATGAATAAACGAAATTATAAGTGAAACGTGCCAAACCGTGGGTTACGCGATAGCTAGTCGACCGGTTAAATGGCGTTAGGGGTTACCGAAACCTTATTCACAGAAACCATTCTGAGACAAAACCCATGACAGTGATATCGATGTTTGACGACAACAAAATGAATTAATCAAAAATGGCGAATATAAAAACCAATTCACTTTTAAATAAAACTTTAACTAATAAAGTAAATCTCTAACGATTTCAATTAACTAATCCTCTAACGGATTACGTTCTCTAACGAACAATCCTCTAACGGATCAATTTAACTAATTCTTTAACGAATTAAATTAAACATATTTTATTTTTATTAATAAAGACTACTGCTCTAAACAGAGTCTGTTAAAATCGACCGCACTTAACGGCAACTGAAATACAAGTGAATATTTGTTATACAATTATTAGTAAAGTTAACATTTGCGCATGAAAACATTAATAGTTTAAGTTTTAAACATTTTAGTAATCATTTGAAAAACAATATTATTAAAAGTTTAGTTCAAAAACATTTATTATTCAACTTTTAAGTGTGTATTCGCGTAAACGATGATATGGCACATATCATTACTCCCCTCAAGTTTGAAAGTATAGGCTACGCCTTTACTTTCAAACTTAAAAAAATGGAAGGGTTATACCAATATTATGAAATAATATTGAGTCAATAATTGACAAAAAGTTGAATTAAAATATACTCAAAAACAAATTGTGGTTTTTCCCAACTAATCTAAAAATTTTTTAGTTCAGGAGAATGTGAAAATCTGTGCACACTATAAAACACGTGTATATTAAATGTGTGTTTTCACACAAACAGAAAATTTAATGGTTTATAGTTATGTATATTTATAACGCTAAAAAATCACATAAAATTAAAGAGTTTTCTTAAACGCTTTCAGACTCTAAATTGTGCATGAAATTAATCGAAATATAATTATTGTTTTGTGCATGTTTTGGGTTGAAAATCTATTGCAATGCGAATGATATACGATTTGTTATTTATATAAAATATTGCATGAAATTATGGGCGATTATGACGCGCGTATAAAACGAATGGATTTGACAAATGGCCAGTTTATCAAATTTTTAATTTGTCGTTTAACCAACAAATCAAATGCATGAGAAAAATCAAAAAACGAATATATATGTACGAATGTGTGGAATGCGTATGAAAAAACGTAAAACAATGTTAATTACGTGAGATTTTGAATATATTTGGTATAATAAATATGAACTGAATTGAGTTCAATCCAGTTTTGTAAACAAAACTGCTTTAAAAAAGGTTTTATTGCGTTAAACGCAATAGCACTGAATGGGTGTTAACTAATTGTCTATTGTTTGTATGATTTAAAGGTTTTTATGCATAATTTATGTCTTAAGACATCTTAGACTGAGAAAGCATTTTACATTTAAAAAGTTCAAATTATCGAACACAAAAATGTGTTGTAATTTAAGAGTTAATTAAAGAGTTGTATAACGCTTAAAATGTGTTATAAGTATAAACAATTATAAGTAAAGGGCGTCTAAAAAATCAAGACAAAAATAATTAGTAAACTAACTAAAACTAATTTTAAATAAACTGTTTGTTTTTGTTTATATAAAAACAATAGCAAAAGCTATTAAAAAACATATTTAGAATGCTTTTTAGAATTTATATTTAATTTTGGTTGCTTTATATCAGTTAAAGGCTTACAATTAACTTCAATTTGTTTGAATTTGGGCGGTCGACCACGTTTTTTCTTAATAACTAAATTCATTTTCTGTTTACTCAGATGCGTTTTGATTACTATTAGTAATATTTTCTAAAGCATTGTAGTCTTTTGATTGTCTATTCAGACCCAAATTAAAATTATCCAAAAATATAATTTTGTCAATGAACTCAGCGGTATTCAAGTCAGCTGTCAATAGATAAGGAGCTGCTAAACGTTGCACCTTTGGGTGTAATTTTTCTAATAACAAGTTTCTGTACAAAAAACTATCCTCTTCGCTGTACGGTAACATAATATGATTGTATTCATTAACAAATTCACTTATCGTTTTATAATTGTCTCTATTAATATTTTTTATCCGCGCTAAAGCAGCTATTTTTCCCGAAGTTGATGAAAACTGTTTGACAAAATTGAAAGAAAATGTACGCCAATCTTCGAACTCATGATCATTTAAAAACTGAGAGTATTTGTCTGCTAAATTTATGCTTATTCGTGTACCCAAAAGAATTTTCCATTCATCTGTCGGCCATTTATTTAGCTTTGCTTGAAATTCAAAAAAATCAATAAACTGTTTCGCAGGTTTACCTATACAAAACTCTGGAATCATTTTTGTATCAATTCGCTTCATTTGTTGCATACTATCACTAAATGATTTCGCAAAGTCTGCAAAACTATTCGCTAATTGCTGTTGTGTTTGCAATGTCGTGTCCAAATAACTCTGATTTTGATTAAAACTTTGATTTTGGTTTTGATTGCAAACCACGGGAATACTACTAGTATTCGTTGCGTTAACATTCATAATAGTTGTAAGGTTTTGAATCATTGATTTTAAATTTTGAATTTCATCTGACATCGCAGTTCTCTCATTATTAGCTGTTTGTTCATTCGATTTTATTAACGCTTCCATATCTTTCAATTTATTTTGATCTCTTTGACTAAATTGCTGAGCGATAGCTAATTGTTTTTTCAAATCAGCGTTTTCCAGTTTAAGCTTATCCTCGTTTGAAGTCATTTTACCAAAAATTTTAACTTGTTTACTCGAACTCTGACCCCAACAATTTGTTACTGAAAATTCTCCAAATAAATCAGGAAAATCTATTTTCTGTTTCTGTAATTTCTGTTCGAGTGTCGTATTAATTGGTGTGTCTGATCACTCGCTATTCATGTATTGTGTCCCAAAATAATTACACTGTGAAATCCTCACCTCCACCAATGAAACGTGCTGTGCGTAACTGCGGCTAACAAATACAGTCGACACAATTTAGAGGTTACCGAAACCTATTCACATGAACCATTCTGAGACAAATCCCATGACGTTGATATCGAAGTTTGACGACAACCAAATGAATTAATCAAAAATGGCGATTATAAAAACCAAATCAATTTTAAATAAAACTTTAACTAATAAAGTAAATCTCTAACGATTTCAATTAACTAATCCTATAACGGATTATCCCTAACGGTTTAAGTTAAATACGTTTTTTAACGAACAGTCCTTTAACGGATTAAATAAATTCTCAAACGAATTAAATTTAAACAAATATTATTTTTTATTAAAAAGACAACTGCACTAAACAGAGTCTATAATCGAAGTGATTATTTGTTATACATTTGTTAATACAATTATTAGTTCAGTTTTACATTTCCGCATAAAATTGTTAATAGTTTTTTAAGCATTTTTTATCATTTTGAAAAACAATATTATTAAAGTTTAAGTTGAAAAACATTTATCGTTTAACTTTTTAGTGTGTATTCGCGTAATCGATGAAATGGCACATGTCAATATATAGTAATTTCTCATATAATGCATATAATTGAATAATGTTTTTTTCAACTTATTAAATAGCTAATTATTGATTCACATTTATTTATTTTCAATAATGTTTTTTGCCGAACTTAAGCTGAAATATAGAAGGAATAGAGCTGCACCACAAAAATAAAATTTACTTATGTGATTTTGTTTAATTATAAACAAATAGGCTTGAGCTTACAGCACCGTAATTAACTCCCATATTCTCATAAAAAGGTTCAATTCTATTAAATATTGCTGAATGGCATTGTTGAAAAGTTTTTTTATTAATTCTAATTTAAAGCAAAGATATCTTTCTTAAAAATTTAACTACAAACTTATGCGCGCTCTATTTTCTTTAAAGATAATTATATTTCTATTCTTATGCAAAATTTAATCTTATAATTTATTCAAAAAAAAAATTATTATGAAAAAATTGAAATTTTTAAACTGTTTAAACTTTTTAAACAATTTTCAACTAATTTATACGATGCAGTAATGGATGTGGCGTTTGATTTAATAAGAATAGATTAGGTTTATATCATTTTTTCTTTATTGCTAAAAAGTGCTATTTCTGGCACTGCATATTGATTCGAGATTTGCTTAATTTTAAGTAGAAACTTGATAAATAAATTCATTCACCGCATATGTAGATGTAAATTCTAAAAAGTAAGGGTATAAATTATTATTCTTTCGAGAGTATTATATTCAATCTACCTTAAAAGCGTAAATAAAATAGAATAAAGATGATTCAGCTACATTTTATTCATAAGACTGTTCGTTCGTTTTATTAAATTTGCGGCTTACTTTTATTATAACTTAGTTGAAAATCTAATCAACGCAAAAACATGTATTAAAAGATACTTTCACTTTATCTTACATTATATGTATTTTGTACATGCTTTAATAAAACAATTATGTTTACAACGTAAAAATAAAGAAGACTTTAATCGGAAATCCATATAATGCCTGGTAATTTTTAGTAAAACACGGATTTTTTAAATCAATACACAGATAATAAAATATTTATGTTATCATTAGCTAGTTAAATGCTATAATTAAAACTTTTCTTTAACTATATATAATTTTGAAAGATGTGAGCTAATTTTGCTTTAAATCTTCCTTGACAATAAAAAACGATCGGTCAGAATCAAACCTATCCAGTGCCGGTCTGTCCTGGATTATGAGCTTTAAAAGATACATTTAAAATTAGAACGATTCTTAATTACTCAAACTCATTAAGAGTATTTTGATAATAATTATTCTTTTTTAGCTCACTTTGTAAAAGTCAGCTATTGGATTTGCAATGTCTATGTGTCTTTAGACTTTTTTAAGATAACAAAAATCAGGTAAAAATGCACATAATTTGGTCAAAATTTGACCAAAACTGAGTCAAAATGAACCAAAAATGGCATTAATTGGGGCAAAAGTTGGGCATAAATTGTGTCAAAAATGACTAAAAATGGGGCAAAGTTGGTTTAAATAGGCACAAAACACGGCTTAAATTTGGTAAAAAATGTTTAATATCGGGGTAAATATGAGTATATTTTGGTGTCACGCGTCTTTCTAATTATACGTTATGACACGCGCCTAATTGTATTTATAAGCACAATTTTGATGTTACCTCGTCGACAGCTAAATTCAGAATGATCAAAATTATCCTTAACACTCACTGAATTA